>MJUT01052186.1:9527-21097 GCA_002080005.1 Gigantidas platifrons
GGCACTCAGTCATTCAGGTCCCCAAAGAGATATTCAAGCAAAATGACATTCTGGATATAAAAACAACAATACAAGCATAGTGATCAACGGATCGGACCTGCTCTGTAGGTATAATATAGATAATCTTATAATTATTTTAATAACTCACCTTCGATGAATCTAAATAATTAGATTTCATTTTACGCGTCAATTATCCTGAATTTCGTAAGTAATAATAAATGTACAATGTGCAATTGCTTTATAGGATTTAAATTTAACTACAGGAATTCCCATTCGCATGTTTGCGTGACATAATTCACTGTATCAGATATCAGCACAACAATAAAGTGGTTTTTTGAATAATTATACTCAAGTTTAAATTACATCATTTTTGAAATCTTTTTCTTAGTGTATTGTTGATTATTGTTTGTCCTTTTGTCCTTTTTCTATTGGTCAATGTAATGTCTTCCCTTCTTCGATTTGTGGCTTCTGGTAGCTTCAAACATTTCAAATAAAAAAAATTGTTGTCTAATACAAAACGTGCACGTGTAAGAGTACTTTTATTCAGGTGTGTAGAATTTCCGGTTAGGATTAGGTTTAGGGTTAGGGTTTGCATGGACAAAATAACCTAAGTGCAATAATTCCTCTGGAAATTATACACTAGTGTAACTTGTCATCTGAAAGAATGGGTCCCTCTAAAACAAGAAACGGAACGCAACGAAACGAAACGGAACTTGGCGAAACGAAACGAAACCTGGCGAAACGAAACGGAACTTGGCGAAACGAAACGAAACGAAACGAAACGAAATGGAAATCGAATCGAAATAAAATTGAAACGAAACAACACGAGAGGAAACAAATCAACCAAATTCATTCCTACTTATATATACTTCATGTGCATATATTAAACACGTTTGAAAATAAACCCAATGAAACGAGCAGAACTAGAAGTACGTTACTTATCACGAACAGATAGTGCTAAATTATGTTATGAGAGATGAAAAGGTTCGAAATATGTAATAAACACCGTTGCTACACTTCTAAAAACTTGTGTCAAGACAAATCCAGAAAAAAATGAAATCGAATAAAAAAAAAAAATTCAAAGTACTCCATAAAGTGTGATTTTAGGGAGAGTTACACAAATTCCATTGGCATGTTCTCAAAAGTTCTTGTCAATCGGAATTTAACGAAATAAAACTCGCTGAAATCAGACAAAAATGAAGAAAAAAAATCGGCTGCACCAAGTGCCTAATACGCCCCGCATAATACGCCCATTTATACAATAGCTCTGCAAAGTTTAAAGCGAATTGGTCAAGAACCCGCAAAGTTTGAAGTGAATTGGCCAAGGGTTTCTGAAGTTAGAGAGCGACATGTCAAACGAACGGATGGACGGACGGAAAGACAGATATGGTTTACCATAATACATCCGTCTTAAGACGGGTGTATAAAAAAAGTACTTGGTAAAATTCCAGTCGTGGTTTTGTTTTGGTATCTAATTACCCAGAAACTGTAAGAAAACTTTCGGAGAATCTTGATTATATTGCCAATTTGCACCTCTTATTCCATTTTCTATCAGATTTTTTTTTTGGGGGGAGGGTATGATTTCTACTTTTATAGATGCTCGTCATACCCTTCACGGGCAATGTGATCATGTTATGTTTTGACATGTCCGTTGGTTTTTCATCACACTGTTGTGTCTTTACATTCCCTATTTTTATGCAATCTTTCTAATATCAACAAGCGGGAATCAATTGAACCACAAAACGGCAAGAAAATCGTAATTAAAATGACCTTTTTTTTCGCTTTGGGGCAGTTTTGTTTTCACTTTGGCCTAAAAAAATATCTGCAATAATTCTCAAATTGTGTGTTATAAAAAGACTGTTTAATATGACTGCCGAGAGAATGTCCCTTCACGCGTACATTTCGTGTCAATTTCATGAAAAAACGTGCAACATATCAATATATTTATACGATAAGTTAATCACGTGCCTCGCGCAGAATAGATCATGCAAACCCTTCCGATGCACCTAGTGATACTCCCGGTTTTTGTGTGAGGGTTCAGATAGCTAGTGCTTTTATATTTTTATGACGTTCGTTTTCAAATCTGTTTATTTGTTTTGTCCTTGTTGTTTCAACGGTGTAATATGGGTGAGGTGGAAGAAGAAAGTCATTTTCTATCATTTTGTAATCAACACACGGAGGGAGGACAGACAAAATCTAAATAAACTCATAATTCAAAGTTGTCCTGACCTTTTAAACGTGAATTCACAAAAACAATTTATTTGGTTAATGACTTGCAAAAAACACCACTGTATAGAAAATAAGAAGTCAGTTTATCCAGAGAAATTATAAATGATGCATGTCAGTATTTCATTTTATTGTTAACTTTACATTGCTTGCAGTTCTGGATCTGACACGGGAAACACCATCCCCTAGTGTCTTTCCAAGTATTGCAACCAGTGGCAATACACACACACTAATCATGATCGTTATAATATGTCTTCGCCTTTTGTGGTCTCTTGATTGGAACAATAAAGTTATGTTATGTTATCGTCTCTATTTGTGTAATCTCTGTATCACCATTTTGTTTTGGACCTAGGATTTTCTGGATTATCCCTTTGGCTTGTTGCTTTGATATGAAGAACTCCCCTGTCCACAGTTCACCGAACCGTTAATACTAGTGACAGGCATCAACGGAGCTTTGCCAAATTTTAAACTATGGGAATGTATTAGATATGTTTCGGTTTTGTTTCTCAGTTTTGTTTCGTTTCGTTTCGATTTCCATTTCGTTTCATTTCGATTCGTTTCGTTTCGTTTCGCCCGGTTCCGTTTCGTTTCGTTTCGCCAGGTTTCGTTTCGTTTCGTTGCGTTTCGTTTCTGTTTAGTTTCTTGTTTTAGAGGGATCCGGAAAGAATAGCTTAAACATTTATCACATAAACAACAATCCACCTCTAGATTTATTTAATTATAATGTACTACGATGTTGAAGATAATTGAGTTATGTTCTTTATATCCATATATTTTGGACGAACCCCAATTGTCCTGTATGTATTTTAAATTTATTTCGTCACAGGTTACATTTATGTATTGTGTTTATGTCATCTGCCACACGTATTGGTATGGTGACTGCAATCTATACATAAACTATATGCTAATGTTTTGAAATATTATATTCAAGGATTGCCAACAAACATATTACAATGGGTGTTTATATAACAATGACAATATTACAGGTGGTACGTCACAAATGCTTTAAATGCCTATTTCCACATATTAACACTTTATTTATACTGTAAATGTACACACAAATAAAAAAATACGAAAACTGAAAGTGAGACATGGGTCTTTGGCTATTTTATCATATTTATTAATGGCATACAGGCCGTTATTTTATGGTAGAGAAGGACACTATGGGCAAAAAAAAACTAGTCGATGAATTTTTTTGAATTTCATATATATTGTTCTTTGGGATGTACCTTACAAAATATCAAAATTTGAGAATAGCTTTCCAGGCTTATTTTAAAAATATTCCCTGAAAGAGTTACCCCCTCTTGAAGTCCAAAAAAATGTCATTTTTATCAAAATGGCTACCCTTTTGTGGCAATATAGCCTGTAATTGGCTTAGGTGAAATTCAACAAAATTTGATTTTAAAGTGGAATAGAAAAAAATTGTGTCAATGATTTTTTTTTAAAGATATATCACTTTACTTACATCCATGCTACATTTCATTAAAAAATAAAGATATGTTTCCGGGCAAAAAAAAAAGGTTAGGGGTTTAGAAAGACACCCTGACATATACCCTTTTTTGTCAATTTCATGAAAAATGTCCACATTTTTCACTTTTTTTTTAACAAGACATTGAATAAATGAAAATAAAACAGGCAAAGATAATGTTTGTAAGGGAAAGCTTTCCTTTCTAGGTGATATAATTATCAAATTAAGCTGTCTACAATTCTTCCAGGGCAGGAACATGCAAAACTCATCATATTCTAATATCATTTGAGACATGATTACCTCCCTTGACGAAATGCTTTATATAGCATTTTACACATATAATGTATTATTGATAAGGAAATTACTGTATTAAATTTGTATTTCAGTTTAATTGGAGAACTTGTACAAATCATATGTAGGAAATTCAAAAAGCAAAATACCTCGTAAGAAATATATGCAAGCATAATTAATAATTATTACCACATTTGTATTCAATATTCTTAAAAGTCACGTGACTAGTGTCCGTCTCTACCTTAATAAAAATAAAAATGTTTCCAATATAAGACGTAAACTTTTATTTAAAAAACCATAAAGATATATTGCAGTTGACAATTTTCATAATATCATACGTAAATAGCCTAGAACGAAGGAAATACGTCGCTGTTTGATTTTCTTCCATCCAGGAAAGAATTCAATGTTGACCCGCCCAATATCCATACGACCTGACAGTGAACTCATTCGGTAAAGCATTTGCGCATGTGCGAAATTGTTTGTTGATGAAGAAAATGTCGGATGTGCAAAATTCGAATCGTGGAAGAACAAAAACATTGATTCTACATGAAAACGACACAAAAAGGAGGATTCAGCAAAATATAGCAAAACTAGAGTATCCATAGATGAATGAATTCACATGCAACATGCATCCTCAGTTATTCATAGCAGTTATCACACGCTGCTCGGCAAGCTTCGGAACTGCAGCCGATTCATAGTTAATCATGTGTTAATGGCGATTCCACCAACAGACAATGCTAAACATTCGAATTCTTTTCACTAATTACGACATTATAACAGATTTTTTAAACCTGGCTTTTTGTTCAGAGCATTATATTAGTATAAAAACATCGAATACTGGCAACTTTTAAAATAAACAAAAAATTCAATTCTGACAGCATGTATGCCTTTAACTTGAACCTTCCGGTGGACAAACAACAAATCATGAGAGAAGAAGGAGGAGCTGTGATGGATCTATGGACATGACCAGACTTAAGCCAATTGGGTCCATTGCCCCCAATTGTGCCCCCCGCTAAAGTGGTCTGACGCTGGAGTTATCTACTCTTGGAGGTTCAAATACACATAACAACACGCTGTAGATTTTACAGAGAACAACATTGGATCCCGCACCCCCTAACGTTGGTCATGTCTCTAAGGGTGGTTGTTTTTATTCCCACAAAAAGACAAAGGGAGACGATGCACTGGCTCGTAATATTTTACTTTGCAACAGGGCACCAACTATCTCTCCTAAGAAACTGTTGCTCATTAAGAGCAGATACAAGGTGTAATAATCGTACAATGTAGTTACATTCTCTAAACACGTGAGGCGTCGTGGTCGTGATCGTTTGGTAGTTGGATTTACAACTATCTATGCAATCAGTGTCTATCACCACTAAAGTTGTGAGTTCGAACCTCGTTCATGGCGAAGTGTACTCGATATAACATTATGTGATAACCTTTGCCATTGACTTGCGACAGGTCGGTCGTTTTTTCCGGGTACTCCTGTTTCTTCCACAAATAAAAATGAATGCCACGATATACACCATAAACCAACCCATCCCAAGCCTCTCAGTTATACCGTCCACAGGGCGTGTTGTGTATTTGATTGGTCCCGCCAGCAAACGTCTCTGTCGAGGGGTGCTGTAGTCCATATAAGAGTATTTATATGGCATACTATGGACATCACCAGACAGGCCCTCAAATGGAACCCACAAGGCAAAAGAAGCAGATGACGACCTAGAAACACCTGGCGTAGGGACACATAGTCAGAATTGAAAGAGCAGGGACACAACTGAAACTCGGTAGAAAAACTAGCGCCAAAATCGAGTTAGATGGAGGGAATTCGTCAATGGCCTATGCTCCCTAGCGGAGGAAAGGGCCTAAGTAAGTGAGTAATGCTATGGACAATGAAACAATTATGTATTAATTTAACAATAAAATGAACAGATTGCGAGTGACTTATGGTGTTAAAATTATTTTCCTGGCTCACATAAAATATTCGAGAACGAATCAAATTAGTATCAAATGTAGATATTTTTTTAACTTCCTTATAGGGATAATCCGTATAATCTAATGAAAAATTGATATGTTTTTTCAAACTTTGATGATTGTTGGTGCTTACGAATGTAGAATAACAAGTCAAATGATATTTTTTAATAAAGTGATGATCTGTATTCAAACAATAGCAACTTAGCAAAAACATTTTGATGATACCAAAAGGGTAACCAGAAGCCGTAAATCGAAGAGAACAGACAACACAATAGCCAAAAGAGAAGGGACAAAAGGAGAAACAACGAGCTACAAACAAGTACGCAGAAAACTAAAGATCGACCAACACGAACCCCACTAAAACCGATGGTGAACTCATGTGCCCCGGAAGTATCTGCTCCGCTAGTGACACCCTTCGTGTTGCGCCAGTTACAAATCCGGTGATAAGTCATGATATGACAATTAGAACATATCCGTGGTCATTAGTGACACAGATATTCCGTAACGGCGATCGTAAAGCTTTGGAAGTAATTGACTTCAAGTTAATCAATACGTGCCGTTGTTTCAGTAGTATCCTTGTTAGCAGCCACCCTCTATCAAGGAAACCATGATAGGAACAACAAGCTCTGGTATTGTACAAACAAAAGCAATAGCAAATAACAATTATTCGAGCAAAACAACCTCCAACAAAAACCAGGAGTGAGGCTTGGTAATCTAATCGTTACTATAGGAACACCACGAACATGTTACACGGAAATCATTACGGACACAATACAATTCAAATAAATACACTCCTTAACATGTCCACCCGTGATGTCTGTTATTTTGTTTTGATGGTTTGACTCTTACACTATTTGTACCCACTCCATGCAGAGTTTTACACTTCAGAAAATATATTTAACATAGAGACCTAATGTTCATGGATATCTTAAGGCCCTATCACACGGTAAAGCAAGCTGTATATAGGTTATCATCGACAACGAGGAAAACATAGTTTATGTTCATTCTGGATTTCTTGGTCACGAAAACGACGCAAACTGTTATCGCCAAATAGGCTCCATTGGACCAGACGCACATCTGAAATTTCCTGCTGTTACATTCTTGGAGACTGTATTTATTCAAACGGCGACCCTGTTATAACCCCGTATAAAGTAACTGACATATTTCGTCAACCGCGAGTTGTAAAACATTTAATCATCCTAGATGATCTCATGGACGAAACGGATCAAAGAGTAGCTTCTCTGTTTACGAAGAAGAGTCACCATAGAAACATTAGCGTCATGTACATCGTTCAGAATCTGTTTCATCGAGGAAAACACCATAAGTCTCAATTCCCATTACATGGTCGTCTTCAAAAATCCGAGAGACGTATCACAGATCATGGCCTTGGCGCATCAAATGTATCCCCAAAGGACGAAATACTTTTTGGAAGCCTACACTGCAGCCACTGCTCAACCCCACGGCTATTTAGTCATCGACATGAAACAAGAGACACCGGACATATTGAGACTAAGAAGTCATATCCGATATTTAGTTATATATTTCAGTCTATCCAAGATTAATTCAGTTTTACGAGAGATGTAGAAGGAGTAACATGGTCTCTCAGCGCTTAAAGAAACACGCCAACGAGTTAGTGTATTTTCAAAAAGCAAGACCGTGTATTCGCAATCACCTCATAATCAAAGCCGATCGCAGCCTAGTCGACTGTCTGTGTGAGTGTGCCGATAATATTTTAAGAGGCAACGTCCCGTTAACTAAACTCCAGAAGGAAAAATAAGGACGGATTGAGAGAACTGACGAAAAAAGTAGATAGTGCTACACTGGTATATCCATGTGAACCAGTAGATAGTGCTAACCAGATATATCCATGGGAACCAGTAAATAGTGCTACACGGATATATCCATGTGATCCAGTATAGTGCTACAGATATACCATGTGAACCAGTAAATAGTGCTACACGGGTATATCCATTGAACCAGTGGATAGTGCTACACAGATATATCCATGTGAACCAGTAGATAGTGCTACACGGATATATCCATGTGAACCAATGGATAGGGCTACAGACGTATATCCATGTGAACCAGTAGATAGTGCTACACCGATATATCCATGTGAACCAATAGATAGGGCTACAGAGGTATATCAATGTGAACCAGTAGATAGTGCTACATATACACCGATACATTCATGTTAACCAGTAGATAGTGCTACACAGATATATCCATGTGAACCAGTAGATAGTGCTACACTGGTATATCGATGTGAACCAGTAGATATTGCTACATTGGTATATCCATGTGAACCAGTAGATAGTGCTATACAGATATATCCCTGTGAACCAGTAGATAGTGCTACACTGGTATATCGATGTGAACCAGTAGATAATGCTACATTGGTATATCCATGTGAACCAGTAGATAGTGCCACACAGATATATCCATGTGAACCAGTAGATAGTGCTACACGGGTATATCCATGTGAACCAGTAGATAGTGCCACACAGATATATCCCTGTGAACCAGTACATAGTGCTACACGGGTATATTCATGTGAACCAGTAGATAGTGCTACTCGGATATATCCATGTGAACCAATATATAGGGCTACACAGGTATATCCATGTGAACCAGTAGATAGTACTACATGGGTATATCCATGTGAACCAGTAGATAGTGCCACACAGATATATCCCTGTGAACCAGTAGATAGTGCTACACGGTTATATCCATGTGAACCAGTAGATAGTGCTACACGGGTATATCCATGTGAACCAGTAGATAGTGCTACACGGGTATATCCATGTGAACCAGTAGATAGTGCCACACAGATATATCCTTGTGAACCAGTAGATAGTGCTACACGGGTATATCCATGTGAACCAGTAGATAGTGCTACACAGATATATCCCTGTGAACCAGTACATAGTGCTACACGGGTATATTCATGTGAACCAGTAGATAGTGCTACTCGGATATATCCATGTGAACCAATATATAGTGCTACACGGGTATATTCATGTGAACCAGTAGATAGTGCTACTCGGATATATCCATGTGAACCAATATATAGGGCTACACATGTATATCCATGTGAACCAGTAGATAGTGCTGCACTGGTATATCCATGTGAACCAGTAGATAGTGCTACATGGGTATATCCATGTGAACCAGTAGATAATGTTACACGGGTATATCCATGTGAACCAGTAGATAGTGCTACACAAATATATCCATGTGAACCAGTAAATAGTGATATACGGGTATATCCATGTGAACCAGTATATAGTGCTACACAGATGTATCCATTTGAACCAATAGATAGTGCTACACCGAACTATCCATGTGAACCAGTAGATAGTGCTACACAGATATATCTATGTGAACCAGTAGATAATGATATACGGGTATATCCATGTGAACCAGTAGATTGTGCTACACGGGTATATCCGTTGTGAACCAGTAGATAGTGCTACACTAGTATATCCATCTGAACGTGACATGACATGTTTTACTCTTTTGTAAGTTTAAATACATCATATTCTATATAGCGTACCCGATGAAGGTTATTGCAGAAATGTCATGCAGGCTACCTTTAGCTTATAATCATTTTATTTGCTCATAGAGACAAAAAGGATAAGACGCAAGTTTTACCAACTGATAAAGTCTTCTCCTTGGAATTCATAATACATATAACACATATACCTATGGAAAAGAGCATGCACGTTGATAAAAAGAATTCAATAATCAGGCACTCACCACTATATAGCTCAAATATAGCTGAGCTAAGCAAACATAAATCAATCAATATTCAAGTAATATATATATATGGACAAAATCAAACCTATATACGATGAATGGATAATAAATGGCTCTCTCATCTTGCCAGATTCCGCCAAAATGGGCACGTACTACGTATTCATCCCCGAAAACGGTGTGGAGAGAAATCTTACGACTCTTGTGGGAAGAGTTTACAGTTCACGTTTGAAAAGCAGACTTCTAAACCTCCTTGAATATTATTAAGATATACATTATTTCCAGTATCGGACAGATGCACTCCATCAATACAGTACATTCTCTGTCACTCGAATATTTGGATGACGTATAATGAACCCTTTAAGAAAATGGCTTTAGCAGCTGTAATATCCCGCTTCTTAGAATTTTCCACAGCCACTTCATTGTTCGCTACATGCCAATATTGTCGTGGCAAAATCTCGCTCCACACCAGAATAATGTTGGGTAAAAGTGTCCGAGTACATCGAGTCTGATTAATTCAATCAGTTCTTTTCCTTTTAAAATCCCTAGATCATTTTAATTTGACCCTAACTGAATAACCAAAATGCTAGGTGCTGGATTTGAACGTAAATTCTTATCAATAATGGGCATAAGTTCCCCCCATTTCATTCTCCTCTTTCCATACCAATGTAAAGTAGGGCGCCGGTACTGTAATCATAAATGGGGATCCCCTGCTCTTCTTGCTGCGCTTTTAGAAGCCCAATAAACAATGGATGATCCAACCACCCATACATGCTGCGCACCTAAAAAAATTGTAATGTTTTCCTTAAAATAGCGTTGAATTGAAATCTTGTCCAATAGGAACCATCAAAGTGTAAAAATAGCGGCATGGAGGAGAGGGCTCACGCATATTTAAATAATTATGTAATTTTTTAACAGCAGAAAGCTCTGTATCTTGTTCCGGAATAATAAGAGTCATTGAATTTAGTCTTTGATCTACTTTTGAACTCCTAATTCTTAACTGCAATTCTAAACGACCATTTATTATATTAAAATTAACATCTTGTCTGCATATAACGTGTGGGCACAAAACAGATTTACTCTCCGTTGTAATTTCACCGACCCTCAAAAGAGTAAAAAATGATAGAGAGAAGACAGATGAAAAAAGGCAAGCCTCAAAATGGGAAAAAACACACGTTCTGGAGCGCAGACATTATTTTTTTTGTAATAACGATATGGAAACAGGAGCCCGTAAATCTAATTTTGCCGGACTACGTCTGCGTAAACCTTCCAACATTTATTATGAAGGAATTTGTTCTATCCCCTAATCCACGGATTTTATGAGCGTAAATTATACCGGAAATATACGCACTTATCGTGGAAGGTGATAAACCTTTAAGGGATAAATAAGCTATGCAATTTATCAATTCGTCGAGTTGTGCTGGCCATGAATCGAGCAAACCGTACTCGAGTCTAAATTTATAAAATGATTCCAGCGCCGTTTTGTAAGTTTTCCAAGAGTTTTTTTTGCAAGGGAATGTGCAATTAATCACGCAGTCATGTAAAGGTTGTCCATCAATTGAAAATCCATAGAAAAAAACGTGTTTTTACTCTGGTTCAATACACGCGAAAATGCATTAATTTTATTCCATTAAGCCATAAACCAACACAATTATGTGTGATATACTCAAAATGAAAAAAAAAAATATATCAGGAATCAATCACAGAGGTTACGCGATCACATTAAAGAGAAAGTAGCATCATGACCACTAAAACCGAACAGAACAACGGCATAACGATGTTCAATACAAGTAATGAAGGAACCGGCGGATTGGGGATATCCTATTTTTCAAGAAAAAGGCGCTGATTTGGGGCAAGTATG
>MJUT01052186.1:21516-35205 GCA_002080005.1 Gigantidas platifrons
TAAAGCTCCTTGAATGTTATGAAGGAAAATCTCATAACCAGTGTCCGACAAATGAGTTCTGTCAAATCTATACAAGCTCCTCTCCCGAGCTCGAATATTTGGGTGGCGAATAATGAAATGGTTTTCATTTACCATAAAATTATTGACAGCTGAGTTGACCCGCTTTCTTACTAATTCAATAGCCCTTCTGTCATTAGCTACATGCCAGTATCGGCGCATTAGTATCTCACTCTATATACAATGTGAGTTTTTGGAAGTAGTAGCGATAAACGCAAGATATCCCTCTTGATATCTTGAATCAGGTCGTAAGAACTGACCTTACTATTACTAATAAAAACAGGAGCGGTAAAGAGTCAATTTTCTTTTCAACCGTGGCCGTGAGCTCACTCCATAGCATACCCCTTTTTCCAAAAAAAGTTCCGAATCCGAATTGGAGGACCAAAACTGATCAAGTATGACTGTTGTGCCAATGTAGTCTTTTAAAAACAACAACCAAACATTTAGGTCCTCTTTCATGCTCTTTGTGATTCTTGTGCGGTGATGAGGTTTGCACAGATTGCAAGTGGTATCAATAAGTCTACGACAGAATACCCGACCAGGGGCTACAACTTGGCATGCAAAATTAAGCATCCCAATTAAGGATTGCAATTCCTTCAAGGTAGCTTTTTTACTATTAATAAAGAAAGCCATTTGCTTCCTTAAATTAGAAATTTTTTCCTGTGGGAGCCGCATAACCATATCAATGGTTTCAAAATTCTATACCGAGAAACACCAGCTTTTCTGTAGGCGCAACTGTTTTTTCATCAGCGAGAGGGACCCCCCTATTCTTTGCATGAATGTTGAAAAACTGACAATGTATCACTTCACTGCATTGTTCCTGCTTTCCCGCCAAAAAGAAAATCATCCAAGTACTTTGTAGTGCAAAATATTTTTATTCTTTGATTCCTCTTTAACATACCAATGAAGTACAGTAGAAAAGGTTTCAAATAAAGCACAGCTAATAGAAGCACCCATAGGCAGACACTTGTCAAAATAATATTCATTTTCGAATTTAAATCCTGTCAAATCAAATTAAGTTGGAGAAAAGCCGAAATGCTGATTTAATGTCACATTTCGCAAGTAGCGCATTTTGACCAAGATTTTGAATGATTTTAACGGCGTCGTCTATACTAGCGTATTTAACCGTACATTGATCTTTATCAATGAAATCATTGACAGATTCATTTAAGGGAAAAGATAAATTGTGAATTAATCTAAATTCTGAACTGGATTTTTTGGGAATAACTGCAATAGGGGAGACTCGAAAAGTAGGGAATGGGGGAGTAGGGAAGGGGCCCGCAATTCTACCCAAGTTTATTTCTTTTAATATCTTATTTCTAACAACAGCTTCTCTCTCCCCAACAATCCCTTTTGTACTTATTTAAACAGGTCGTCTTGGACAAGAATACTTCAACTTAAAATCAAATTCAAGTCCATGAACTAGATTCTGGGAAATATCCGTAAATGGATATTTTGATAGCCCCTTCTTAACACTGTCAACATTGATGAGAGATCTACCCAATGAGTATAACTGGATGTATCCTGTAAAAAAAAAATTTATTACGCATTGAACACATTTCAAATTAAGCATATTTACAAAGTGTATGCTGCAAATTTGTTCATGTAAAATGTCCTATAAAATAACCTCAAATATGTTCTTTGCAATTTAAGTTCTACAAGATGTTAAAGGGGGATTCCCATTACATTTATAACACTTGTGTGGAAATTTACATTTTTTACCAAAAGTACAGAAACCTTTGTTAAGCAATTTGCAAACACTTCCCCTACGATTAAATTCTAAACTTCTGTCGGCTTGTCGATTATTGCTACCTTGATATTGTTGTTTCGGAGAGCCAGAATCAAAAGTGGGGGTTGTTTTGGGGGTAGATACGAGTAACATCCACAACTCCATATCCACCACACCCCATGAGGAGGAGGATGAATGGGCCTTGCGCAATCTATATTTCTCGTCATATTGAATCCATCCTTCGGCATACCCTCTGGTGGCTGCCATTCTGACAATCTGCATATATTGGATTAACTCAAGTCCTTTGCTTGACCACTTTTCTAACATTATGCTAGCATAAACCATGAAAGCCGAGGTCCAGGTATGAATGCTTTTTATTGGTGTATATTTCTTATTTACTATTGACAGATAATTCGCCGTCCAGATCTGACTTGTTTACAAGGTCCCTGTTTGATTTTAGAAGAACGCTTAATTCTATAAATTCACCATTCCAAATGTTTTCTTTTAATTTGACTGGTATGTGTGCCGAAATTGGTTCAAAAACACTGGACATTTTTTCGGGGAATTGAAATTCTTGTAAACGAGTATCAATGGCATTAAATGTATTGGATCCCCCCGAAATGTGTGGCTCTGTCAAAATAATAGGATCACATGACATACCTAGATTTTGATTTGGTCTACTGGGGCCTGGCTGGGAATCTGATGTCAGCAAACTGGATTGATTGCTGTTCAGGCGACTCTGGTTATTTTGATTCGATGGCAGTTCCAGTTGATTATGTCTGCTTGTACTCTGTCCCGGATTGGATGTACTTGATGTCCGATCAGGCTGAAGAGTGTTCACTGAGGATTATCGACTAAATACTTGTGATCTAGAAGCAGTGTTCCTAGTTCCTTCACTCACACTAAGGACAGAAGAACGTAACTGTCGTTGTCCAGCATGTTGATCAGGTTCATCTTCATGGACAATGTTGATCACCGGGCCATGCGATACCGAAAGATTGTGAGCAGGCCTCGGTCTATCTTGAATCCTGGGATTTTTTTACTTTCTTGAAGGCCCTTGTCCGTCTAAATCTTTGGTTGTAGGCTTCCTTTGCCTTTTTGCTGGTTTCATGACATGAAATGTCGTAAGGATGCCACAAATTTATGTCGATTCAAATTGATATATTTTCAAAACTTTTCGAGGCAATATCAAGCATGCACGGAAGTAATGTGACGTTTATAAATGTGACGTAATTATACAACTCGGAGTGCATCCGAATACCCGGGAAATAAAGAAATAAAAATACTATTGTTTTTACTTTCATTAAATCAGTTTATCTACAAATAATATAAACGTATTATAGATGTGCTTTAAAAGCTTCCTTCTTCACAAATTAATTTGTATTGTTTATCTGCTGAAATATCTAAACAACAACGTTACCGTAGCATTTTACATGTGTAGACCCTCTCTACTGCTTTTTGGATAATAACAATAGAAGCAGTGCCGTCTTAATAGCATCACGGGCCCCCGGGCAAAGCAGTGCACTGGGGGCCATACCTACACAACCACTCAGGAATAAAACTGTAAATGTATATAAAATTAAACATATATATATTGTATTGGTATTCCCAACAAAGTCAGTGTTTAAACATTAGAAAAACATACAGTACAAAACATACAGAGATAAGCATGGGGCCCCTATGCTTGTGGGCCCAGGGCAACGGCACAGCGTGCTCATGCGCTAAGACGGCACTGAATGCACATCTCTTCTATATCCCTTCAATGTTAATGTTAAAGATTTACAGACCACACTGGACGCAATGTCATGATAATACCTTACATCACCCTTTGGGTCTGGCCATGGCGAGGCAAGCGTTGATTCATGTGCGTTTTGTATAAACATGCACTATATATGCACGCGCTACAAAATAGTCCCAAAGTTAAAGCATTTGGTTTTGCAGTTTCTACGAAAAAGATTAAATATTAATATGAAAAGTTATGGATAACAGACGACGGACACTAAATGATAGGACTTCACTTGGCCATTTTGTCCAGTTGAGCTTACAAACATACTTAATTTCAAATAGGTAAACATCATAAAAATATTTTAAAACCAGAAGAAATAAGGTTTGGTAAATAAGAAAGAGTAATGAAGTGAATGATTGTTGTTTAACGCCAAACGAGCAATATGAAGAACTTGGCATGTCCAAGAACTCTGGTGAACCTTACAAAAATACTAATTTTGACAAAGAAGACATTTTGGGAAATCACAAGTCATTCATGTCATCACTGAATATTCCGATAAATGAAGGATACCAACATTTCAGAAGAATCAATATGTAGACAGGTATATTCCCGGTTCTTCTACTTGTCCAACAAAAGAACTATCTACAACTACGACTAAAATTTTGCATGCAGTCAAAGTACTACTATCATACTGTGACAAAGTATATTCACGTGGTAGCATCAATCAAACGCACCGCATCGGTGGCAAAATGGTTAGCGTGCTCGCCTCGAGTGCGGTAGATCATGGGTTCGAGTCCCGCTCGGGTCAAACCAAGGACTATAAAATTGGTATTTGTTGCTTCTCCGCTAGGCACGCAGCATTACGGAGAAAGAGCAAAGATTGGTTGGCTCGGAATCTTATAATAATAATGTGTCCGAATGGAGTGACATTTCTACCTGCGGACTGTTGTTTCAGTGAGCTAGCGCTATAGAAACTCATCTCAGGGTGTTGGTCTAGAACAAAGCGGACCTTATCATCATCTCATTGATAATTAACTTGTTCTCGCCATTATATAACTGAAGAATTGCTCAATTGGCATTAAACAACAATCACTCACTCAATCAATCAATCAAAAGTGGATACTGAAAGAAGAGGATAATTTTAATTCTCGAAAATTTCATCTAGCCAAATATTTGACTTTTTTTACCTTTTACAATTTCATTTCCTCTTTAAAGTAAATTATTTACAACATATCTTACTTCAAAAAATGGTGGCAACGTTACAAGTTTACAGTATTGGGTCACGAATTAACTTATTTTGTCAAGCACGAAACGAAAGGTACACATTCTACACATAAAATGAAGTCATCAAAATGTTGGAGTTCCTTATCGATAACATATCTTTGTCGAGTTCGAATGGCACATTTTTCAACAAATCATAGCTAGGCATCCTTATGGGAACAAACTATGCCCCTCTCCTCTCCAACTTTTTCTATACTCCTATGAGTCTGAGTTTATGCAAAAACTTGTCAAAGACAAAAAAAGTAGAGAGGCTTAAGCCTTTAATCTCACTCCCAGGTATATCGATGATGTTTTGCCAATTAATAATACATGTACGAACTTTGCTAACTGGATTCCATTAATAGAGATTTCTCGATACCTGACGAACGAACGTATCTTCGCGTAACAAAACGAAACACCTGACGAACGAACGTATCTTCACGTAACAAAACGAAACAATGTTAATTTACGTAAAGATCGTTTGAGGGAGACCTTATTGCAACATTTGTCTTCAATTGTTCATTGAGTGTAAGTGATTAGATATATATTTTTTTTTTCATTTCGGTGTTTAAAACAGTTAAAAATTAATATCACTGGCCAAATAATGGTTTCACAGTTACATTAGTCTGCATACAAAATACATATTTTCCTCAAACGCTATTTATAGATATACTTCAAGGAGGGTGCTTTTCAAATTTATTTATATATTTTCTTAATATTTCTGATTTAAATTTTCGCAAAAATAAATAATTTTGCCAGACTTGGGAGAAAAAAAATACTCTGACTAATGAAAATCAATCAGTATAATACTAATGTAAAACTGGATTTTGAATGGAACATTTCTGATTTCACATGTAAAGAAAAATAAATGATTCCATTCTACCAAAACTTGTCTGTCCCATGGAAAAACAATAACCCCTTTTAGGCTTATTTTAACCTTTTCGACGACGGTCGCCCGACCATTGCCCGATCGTCGTACAAAAATCGTGCGATTTTCGCTTCTATTGTTTTTTTTCTATTAAATAAGAGAAATGCCTTATAAAATCGAGAAAAATCGACTGTATACTATTTTAACCCCGTCACTTTTTATTGAAATACCTGAACTAAGCCAGGAGGGGTCATTTATATGTGTGTTAGAGATATCGAATTTACATATTTCTACGATTTTTCTATTTCAAATGCTGGAACTGTTCCGACAGTGTGATATATATTTTTTTCATTTTATTAAAGGTTATGAAAAAAAACCAAAAAAACAACCAAAACAGCTGAGTTGCAATTATTAAAAAGATATATGGTTGTGATCTATCTTCCATAATTGAAATCGTCAAAATGAAATACAACCGAATTGATATCAAATGGTGACTTGTTTCAACCTCACTTAAAATATACCTTGGAATTCTATCATGCTTGTACATCACGTTCACTATCTTTTATTACATCACGTTCACGATCTTTTATTACAGCACTATTTCACAAGTGTACATTTGTTTCTGTTCTAGTTAAAGGCCAGAATCATACAGTTTACATGTAATGCAGTTATACGCATTTAAACCACAGAAGGATAATTCCATTTTCCACACGTTGTGGTGTTGGGTCGCTATTGAGCATGCGAAATATTAATAGCAAACCTCATTGACTGGCTATATGCTACCTATCTAGAATATTTTATTTTTTCTCGATCGACACTTCAGAAGCTAGAAAACAATATGATGAATATTGTCTGTCAATCATGCAAACAATAACTTATGCACATGACAGAACGCATTTTCAATGCACCGGATGGATAGTTCCCTTTGATTTAAGAGAATGGAACTGAAAGAAGTTAATTTGAGCTCAAAAGGGGAAACTTTATATAATCTATGAAAATGTGATGTGATTTAAGGATCCTCAGATTGAAATCCATTCATCTACTTTTCTACACTTTTATACATATGTATATTTCAAAAGATAGTAATGTTATTTTAAAATATTTCCACTTTGTTTAACTCGTCGTTTTCATTTAAGAGCCCCAGTTTTATACTGCTCATGCTCAGCAACGGACCACCTTCGTCAATTGTTTTAGCTCATCGATGATCATGAGATTCACTCAGATAAATAACACGGACCGTGCAATATTTATTAATTTATTTATGCTGTTGACAGAGTTTTAAATTCAACATGGGTAGACTTATAGAAAGTGTGCAATCGTAAAATTCAGTGGCCAACCATCCCAGTCTGGTGGCAAAAGAAAGGGTATTGTTCTGATATGCCTAGCGTGGTGTCTACAATTGACGGAACTTCACATGAGATACAAATTCCATCCAATGAACCCCAACAGCAATTTGACAATGGCCACAGAAAATACCATTGTATCCATACCCATGTAAGGAGTAAGGGACCGACCTTTTAATTTGAAAGGGATGCTATGGTTTCTACCCTGCAGTCAAAAAATTGTTATTTTTATGGGTGAATATCTTGCATCAGAATATTTTTTCCTTGCAAAAAAGTCTTTCCTTGAAAATTCAGCATCAAAATATTATTTAGTAAAAAACCATAGCATACCCTCCCCCCTTTCCAAGTTAAGACATATTCTAAAGTATTCAAAATCACATTTGTAGCGATAAGAATGGAATCATATCATATATTTTCGTTCGCAGTTCAAGTTATCATAATTTCGTTATCTAAATCCAATGATAATTTAGTTGATGAAACAAATAAAATATAGATTATCTAAACTGGTGCTAAAGCTTGTACATGTATGAATAATCTTGAAATTTACCAAAATCATGTTATTTATATATTTATTATATCTTTGCAAGATAAAACTTGATTCATATGTATCTTAAGGCCCTATCACACGGTGAAGCAAGCTGTATATAGGTTATCATCGACGAGGAAAACATAGTTTATGTTCAATCTGAATTTCTTGGTCACGAAAACGATGCAAACTGTTATCGCCAAATAGGCTCCATTGGACCAGACGCATATCTGAAATTTCCTGCTGTTACATTCTTGGAGACTGTATTTATACGTCTTCAAAAATCCGAGAGACGTATCACAAATCATGGCCTTGGCGCATCAAATGTATCCCCAAAGGACGAAATACTTTTTGGAAGCCTACACTGCAGACACTGCTCAACACCACGGCTATTTAGTCATCGACATGAAACAATAGACACCGGACATATTGAGACTAAGAAGTCATATCTTTCCAGGGGAGAAACAGATAGCATACGCCGATATTTAGTTATATATCTCAGTCTATCCAAGATTAATTCAGTTTTACGAGATGTAGAAGGAGTAACATGGTCTCTCAGCGCTTAAAGAAACACGCCAACGAGTTAGTGTATTTACAAAAAGCAAGACCGTGTATTCGCAATCACCTCATAACCAAAGCCGATCGCAGCCTAGTCGACTGTCTGTGAGTGTGCCGATAATATTTTAAGAGGCAACGTCCCGTTAACTAAACTCCAGAAGGAAAAACTCAGTCTCTCTTAAAAAGAAGAAAGCAATCTTACAGAAAGGTGGATTTTTGGGATCCCTACTAGCACCGATTGCATCTGTAATAGCACCGTTGCTCTCTACATTATTTCAATGAAACCCCTGGAATTGATGAAACAAGGCGGTCAGCTACCACGTCCCAAATCTCCAGTGGAACAACGCATGAACACCTTGGATAAGAATATGCAAACCATACTAGAAAGAGAAGACCCGCCTACAGACGAACATCTCAAGCTATACGACCAATCCCTGTATAGATATTTAAACGTCTACGACGATTAGACCACACAGACCAGTGGCAATATCAACTCCAACACCGGAATCAGAATCACCCGAACCCATCGAAAGCGAAATCTTGGACAGCGTACCAAAAACAATGAAGGCCAAGGCACAACTCTTATTGAAAAAAAAAATGAAAACCAATCGAGACATCACCTGGAACGAGAAAGAGGAACTGAAATACAAAGGAGAAACCGTTCAAGGAAGCAACGTGGTGGATTTAGTCAACGACGTGCTGCGCAAAAGGAAATATTTCACCCACAAGGATGGTAAACATTCGGAGAGGCCTTACGAGAAGCAAATGTTCCACAAGATTTGATTGGTCACGAGGACCGCTGGAGATACATCACTCAGACGAAAAGAACACCGAGATCTTGCAAGCGACAACAGAGTCCCTCCCCTATTAGACCGTACTCCCCAAAAACACCAAGAAGTACAAGACGTAAACAGAACTGGGTCGACTTTTAAAACGGAGGTCGAGACAACGAAGGGATCAGTTGTAAACATGGAGTCGACCTATTACAATGTAGTTGCTCCCGCCAGTTATGGAGGATTGAGTAAATTTAAGCCGAAAGGCTATACGAAGAAAGAAGTCAGAGAATGGTTACAGTCTCAGGACACATAAACTTTGCATAAACCAACTAGACGAAGATTTCCCAGACGTCAAGTGGTCGTGTATGGAATAGATCACCAATGGCAGGCGGTTTTAGTGGATCTGGCAAAATTAGTATATCATAACAAAGGATTCAAGTACTTGTTGACATGTATAGACGTGTTATCCCGATATGCATGGGTCATTCCATTAAAAGACAAGATGGGGAAGATTTTAAAAGAAGCCTTCCAGGTCATTTTCAAGACGGGTCGACAACCGATACGCTTACAGACAGATAAAGGAACAGAATTTACCAACCGAGTATTTCAAAAGTTTCTCAAGGAACATGACGTGCATTTCTTTACCACTTACAACAAGGAGACCAAAGCCAGTATCGTTGAACGTTTTAACAGAACATTGAAAACCAAGATGTGGAAGTATTTCACACACAGAGAAACCTTAACCTACGTAGACGTTCTATCCAAGATGGTCACATCTTATAACTACACAGTTCACAGAGCCATAGGCATACCACCCGCAGAAGTCACGTGGGCTAACCAAACAATGGTGTCCAAGAGGTTATACGGAAGAAAGGGACCCAAAAAATCATGCAAATTTTCCACCGGAGATAGAGTGCGACTCAGCAAAATCAAGCATACGTTCAAGAAAGGATATTTACCCAACTGGACTGAAGAATTGTTTACGGTAGTGAAATGTATCGAAACCAGACCCCCGGTATACTTAGTCAAAGATGACCACGGTGAAATTCTGGAAGGAAAATTCTATGGCGAAGAATTACAGAAAGCCATTAAGACAGACGACGTATACAAGATTAAAACCATTTTGAAAAAGACAAAAAAGGGACGAAGAGTTCAGTATGTAGTCAAGTGGTTCGGATATCCCGAGTCCTTCATGAATCAACAGCTGGATCTTTAAACAGGACCTACAAAAGCGAGGCGTCGCGGTTTGAAGTGTCAGTCTTATGAATAGCACCGAGTGACACGGACAGTATATCGTCTTGGGTGACTTGTGGAAAGAAGACTCCACGTTCGGAGGTCGTATTTTTGTTTCAGGTACTCATCCTGTACACAGTTTTCGTAATCAGCATTTACAACTTCACGGTCGAATAGGAGAACAGTACCTTGTGGACGGCCTTGTTGAGCAGTTGTCTGGGATACCTGTAAACCTAACCCCACGATCAAGAGGAAGCATGTTCTACCTGACTCTGCCTAGTAACAGTTCCATGAATTACTTTCGGACGAAATTGCCGAAAATAACGGATCTAGACGGAGCATGGGAAATCGGATTGGCAGAGATACAGTATCCTCACAGTTGGTATAACGTCAAGAATAACAAAGCCTGGTTGAAGATCCACTTTTACAAGGAGTCAGAACTACAAAAGCATTTGCTCTTGTTACCGGATGGGTACTATTCCTCGGCCAAAAGAATCATTAAAGCCATCGAGGGGAAAAAGCACAGGACGGAACTCAAGAATAAATTCCATATGGTTTTCAACGAAATCAATCATAAAATCGATATGAAAGTGAAAAAAGATTGTCAAATCATCATCAGTCCTTTATTACAATCCATGTTAGGATTTAGACAAGCTATATTCCCGGCGGGGGAGTATGTTTCAGATTGGGTAGCGGACGTCAAGAAAGGATTAAATTTTCTGTCGGTCCAACAATTTACCGAAAAGAACGACGATTTACAGAAAAGAACAGAAAAGAATCGAAAAGAACCGAAAAGAACCGAAAAGTACCGAAAAGAACCGAAAAGAATCTTTTTTTAAGTGCCTTTTAAATTTTTACATTCTTTCCTACTTTACATGATGGGTTCAGATTTTTTTATATTATATTAATCTACGAGAAATTAAAAACTCTGTAAAATTAATTAAATAAATAAGCATATAGACCCTAAATTAAAACAGATTGATGATTATTAATATTATTTTGATAGATTTTTGTATGAATTAAATATTTGTGATCAAGGTGATGCAAGGTATTAATTATTATCAATATCATACATCGCACTCCTGCAGTTGTGTACAACTAGCATTCACCTGTATATGCCTAAAAATGATAATTAACTTGACACCTTCTCAGAAATATAATCGTAATTTAATTAATATCTAATAAATGATCATACTGGGAGCATAATGATGTGTCAATAAAAAAGGTTCGACTATCTTCACGCCCAGGGCTTCACGTGAGAAGTTAAACATAGAAAAAGAAAATGCAATAACAGCGTAACATTGATCGTAAATACCACCCATTTCTATTGGCAAGACGACAAGAGTTTTACGAAAGCACGGATTTGGCTACGAAAGTGCAGATTTATTTGTACCTCTTCGGCGTAAGCGAGAAATTTGTCTGACGCCCAGGCTGCTAACGATGGGGCGTTTGAGTAGGATAATGTTTAACTTAAAACCTTTTAACTTACAAAAAAGAGCACTATTTAAACATTTATAGACGAATCAAATTTTTAACTAGAAAATATTCAAGCATTATCACGATACGCATCGGTTCTTCTTATTTTTTCCCCCACCGTAGTCGGTATTATATTTCATTCTCACAGGAATATTCACTGTCTTTTTTCAGTCTACATTTACACTTTTTTGTTTGGTGGTATCCAGAAGAAAGAGTCATCTTTCAAAACATTATCCACTTTTATATCAGACTTTCTCCATTTATTGGTATAAAAAATTTCAAAATCCATTTTCAAATTTCTTTTCGTGTTAAAATTGTATAGCATTAAAAATACAAAATGTTCAAATAAAAGATTGAATCAACAGTTAGAGACTGGTAAAAACTCAAATGTTTTTTTATTCATCTAACAAAAAAAAACCGCGCTTTTGATGACATCTATATTTATGAATTCACGCGCTTTTCGTGAATACACCCCATGATTATAAATCCGCGCTTTTGTAATACGCCCGAGACGACACACTCAAACAAAAATTTTGTTTTCTGTAACTGTGTTACAGTATATAAAAATATGTTGTGTACATGCAGTATTCATAAATAAAATTTTATAAGTTTTATAGTTTTGAGTTATTTTTGTTTTTGTTTTTTGTGGCTTTTCGGTTTGTTTGTTTATTTTTCTGATTTTCATGATTAACCACTTAAATTATTTACATTCACTGTATTATGCCATTAAAATTGTAGCAAAGCATTAGATGCAGTCTGTTATTTCGTGCCATGTCAATATTTTGTCATATCCTCAGGTGGCAATATCCAACCTTTCAACATGGGTGTGGAATGCCAGTCAAAAAAGTTTCAGACGGATGTTGGATGTCACTTTTATTTTTTGTAATAAATTGACTTAAACAGTGTAATCTTTTACTATTGTTAAGCTTTCGTCATGACAAAAACACGCAAAACATTTCGCTTTAAGAAGCAATATCCCTGTAGTATTTGTAAAAGAGATTGTGAGGATAAGGAATCCGTTCTTTGTTTTGGTTGTGGGAAATGGGTCCACAGTAAATGCGTTGGACCGGGAATGTCCACAGAACTCACAAACAGATGGTCTACCCGTGGTTTGAAATTCTATTGCCAGAACTGCTGCTTCAGTGGAGACCAGTTCGACAGTCAGCAATCTCTTTTGAGGTACGTATAGTTAAAGCATAAATTCAGTTGCTAGGAAGCGAATTTCCAGAAATCAGAGACAAATAAAACATATTCTGTTATGTGTCTGTAGAAATTCTTTTATCAAAGTAAAAATATAACACGAGGTCATAATTTTACAACAATTTAGTGGTTAAATTCTAGGTCTTCATTTTGCGAAGAAAGGACAAAACAACAGACTAAAAGTCAGACTTTTACTATATAAAATCATTTTTGACTTATTTCCCCCAAAAATGTACATGAAAATTATATGTATATTTTATGGATGAAGGCGAAAAAGAGCAGGATATACTAAAAAAAAACAATTTTATACGGCCTATCCTATCTCGTGTCTAGGACGGAGACAGAGTGAAAAACATTTATTTAGTATTTTTCTATATCATTACTTCATTATTTTAAATTAAAATATTCATATGATAATGATATGAATTAAAAAATTGCAGGTCTAGCAGATTTGTCCTGCACGTAAAAAATTATATATATTACATTTCGTACAATGTTTACCATAAATGAATCAGAGTACACTAAATATCTATGAGTAGAAAGTTCATGTCAGTATAATATAAGAATATTACAAAATAGAGTTACCTTTTCTGGTAGTAGTAGTTTACCGGTACCACTACAAATGCCGTTTGTCTACATGTATTTGTATTATAACTGTACAAGAAAACGATATAAAGTACAAGGTGATAGTTACAACAACAAAAAAGAGACACAAACATGCACAAAACAAAATAATTCAGTTGTAGTTAAAACTTGTAGTTTAATCATTATGTACAGAATGCAGATACCACTGAGTTATTTACTCTTTTTTTTTCTAGGATTGCAACGATAGCAGAAGGAGGAAATTCTGTACAGTTTTCTAATGCTACAGCAACAGAAGCCCTATTGTTGGAAACGTACAATGTGAAACTTCCAGAACCATCTGAAGTAATACCCC
>MJUT01052186.1:43514-55261 GCA_002080005.1 Gigantidas platifrons
GAGCCATTTATTAAAATTGTAAGACAAAATATTAAATATTGAACCATTTATTAAAATTGTAAGACAAAATATCAAATATTGAACCAATTATTTAAATTGTAAGACAAAATATTAAATATTTAGTATATTAATTTTGAAAGAAAAATATTAAATATTGAGCCATTTATTAAATATTAAATATAGAGCCATTTATTAAAATTGTAAGACAAAATATTAAATATTGAACCATTTATTAAAATTGTAAGACAAAATATCAAATATTGAACCATTTATTAAAATTGTAAGACAAAATATTAAATATCGAACCATTTATTAAAATAGTAAGACAAAATATTAAATATTGAGCCATTTATTAAATATGAAATATAGAGCCATTTATTAAAATTGTAAGACAAAATATTAAATATTGATCCATTTATTAAATATGAAATATAGAGCCATTTATTAAAATTGTAAGACAAAATATTAAATATTGAGCCATTTATTAAATATTAAGCCATTTATTAAATATGAAATATAGAGCCATTTATTAAAATTGTAAGACAAAATATTAAATATTTAGTATATTAATATTGAAAGAAAAATATTAAATATTGAGCCATTTATTAAATGTTAAATATAGAGCCATTTATTAAAATTGTAAGACAAAATATCAAATATTGAACCATTTATTAAAATTGTAAGACAAAATATTAAATATTGAACCATTTATTAAAATAGTAAGACAAAATATTAAATATTGAGCCATGTATAATTCTGTCAAGGTAAAATAGTTTTCTTTATCTTCAATGTAAACACTGCACTTAAATAAAAAAATCCTGCCTGTGTAGCTAATGTTCCTGATATAATGCTATACATGCAATGAAATGGTAGCTTTTATTTCTTCCGATTTTATCAATGCCTGCGATTATGCTGGTGGCTTAGTTGGTTGACGTGGGATGGTTAAATTTAAACCTGAAAAAAAACATAGTATTTTTTTCTATTTCATTAATAATGTAATAATGTATTAATATATTATATAGTGTAGCAATCAATTTATCGACTTACGGAATTGCAATTAATACATCGGTATTGCATAAGGCAGAAACATCTTATCAGTTTACCTTTCCGGGGCATCTGCTAACCCTTCCCGACTTCACCCCCGGTTTATAGTGGGATTCATGTAGCTCAATCTGTAGTTTTCTGTGTAGTGCTTTGTAGATCTTTGCTTGTCCTTTTCTTTTGACCATTGTGTTGTCTGTCCGTCTTTGATTTACGACTTCTGATTACATTTTAGTGTCTTCAAACTTTTCTTATAGGACTCGTGTTTTTTTACAGAACGTTGTATCATCAATAGTAGAACTAAGCTGTTAAAATTGCTGTAGCACTTTTCTCCTTGTAACAAACACCCACTGGTTTGTGCTCTTCACTTTTCTTAATAGTCGATGTCATATTTAAGACTTATATTATATTTTGTAATTGTTCTTGTGCTTGGAAAATGTGAATTTACCAGAATTAATTTGTATATTATTTTATGATATAATTAATCATGTGACATAATTAAACCTGACTTTCAATAATTGATCTGAACGTAAAATGAAAAACATTAAAATATGTCAAATGTTTTAAAATGAACTATCATAAAGGTGATGTAAGACTTTTTTCATGTATTTAAAACTAATTTCTCATTCCTATAAAAAGTTTTTATTGAATGTGTCATACTGATACCTCCAATTTAATCCACAAAAATAAAAAATCAGCCATAAGGCGTAATATGAAGTTCAACTATCATAAGCCCAGCAGTCAGTGTTTCAGTGCTGACATGGTTTATTAGATATATTTAAAATTGAAATTTATAGATCCTCCATCATGTAATTATTATATAAAACTAAAATCCCCCCCTTTTTCAGGCATAGTTTGTCTTATCTTATCCGATTTTGACTATCTTGTTTAGGCCCTTTGGCTTTATTGCTCCTCAATACTTTTAAATTATTTGGCTTGCCAACCTTTTGATTTTGAGTGTACCTGATGAAGGTTATTCCAGAAAGACCTTGTGCGTACTAAATTCATGGAATTACCTTCATCAGGTACGCTCATAATCAAAAGATTGGAAACAGAAATAACTTAAAAGTCCTTAGGAGCAGGTAAACCAACCTTACCTGGATAGTCAAAATCAGCAAAGGTCACATCTATGCCTTATGGCAAGTAAACCAACGAGCCTTAACTGGATAGCCAAAATCAGCTAAGGTCACATCTATACCTTAGGAGCAAGTAAACCAACGAGCCTTACCTGGATAGCCAAAATCTGCTAAGGTCGCATCTATACCTTAGGAGCAAGTAAACCAACGAGCCTTAACTGGATAGACAAAATCAGCTAAGGTCACATCTATACCTTAGAAGCAAGTAAACCAATGAGCCTCAACTGGATAGCCAAAATCAGCTAAGGTCACATCTATACCTTAGAAGCAAGTAAACCAATGAGCCTTAACTGGATAGCCAAAATCAGCTAAGGTCACATCTATACCTTAGAAGCAAGTAAGCCAATGAGCCTTAACTGGATAGCCAAAATCAGCTAAGGTCACATCTATACCTTAGCAGCAAGTAAACCAACGAGCCTTAACTGGATAGCCAAAATCAGCTAAGTTCACATCTATACCTTAGGAGCAAGTAAACCAACGAGCCTTAACTGGATAGCCAAAATCAGCTAAGGTCACATCTATACCTTAGCAGCAAGTAAACCAACAAGCCTTAACTGGATAGCCAAAATCAGCTAAGTTCACATCTATACCTTAGGAGCAAGTAGACCAACGAGCCTTAACTTGATAGCCAAAATCAGCTAAGGTCACATATATACCTTAGCAGCAAGTAAACTAACGAGCCTTAACTGGGTAGCCAAAATCAGCTAAGGTCACATCTATACCTTAGCAGCAAGTAAACTAACGAGCCTTAACTGGGTAGCCAAAATCAGCTAAGGTCACAAGTAAACCAACGAGCCTTACCTGGATAGCCAAAATCAACGAAGGTCACATCTATACCTTAGGAGGAAGTAAACCAACGAGCCTTAATTGGATAGCCAAAATCAGCTAAGGTCACATCTATACCTTAGCAGCAAGTAAACCAACTAGAACTGTGAGTGACCTCACTGAGTGATACCCCCCTCTTGCACTTTAGTAGGAGTTGGGCTTACAAGGTACATGCCCCCCTCCCCCTTTTCGTGAAAGTATAAGTTGAATTATCTCCCCTTTTAAAGTTTAGAAAGCAACGTTATTCCTTATTCCTTCATGCACATCTGCAGGTATGTACTACAACTGTGTAAAGTTTCATAAAAATTCAAGAAGCAGCTTAGTAGGAGTTGCGCTTACAAGGTACATGTCCCCCCCCCTTTTTGTGAAAGTATAAGTTGAATTATCTCCCCTTCTAAATTTTAGACAGCAACGGTATTCCTTTATGCACATCTGCAGGTAGTGCACTACAACTGTGTAAAGTTTCACAAAAATCCAATACGCCATTTACAGGGTGTCAAGCCACTTTTGGTCTCAAAAATATAGGATTATAGGAATTTTTTGTTTAATTTATAGGGTAAATATAGGGATTTTGGAAGAAATGTATATGAATATATAGGGTTTCTAGTATATTATTTGTGTTCAAAGTCCATTCTTTAACCCTGGAAATCTGACAATTTATGTATATAACATGAGAGTGAATCATTGTACATAATACTTAACATGCTACAAACATATTATATAAATTTTAGCAATGGCCTCCTCCTCCTCTACAACCATTTTCTTTCCTCCCATTTATTTCTTATTTCCAACTTTCATTATAAAGTAACTCTTTATAACATGAAAAATTAAAAGGAACAAAAAATTCAAAATGGCAATACAACATACATTCAAAAATGGAAAATTGTATGATTCACACAGATGTTTTATATGAGCAGAGTATTATTTTTATGACTTTACATTTTTTCAATGATTTTTTATATATATATATATATATAGGGCTTTATAGAGGTTTTAAAGAATAATAGGGAAAATATAGGAATCTCCAAATTTAAAGGGAATTATAGGATTTTATAGGGACTTGACACCCTGCGTTTAGGAGGAGTTGCGCTTACAAGGTACATGTCCCCCCCCCCATTTTTCGTGAAAGTATAAGTTGAATTATCTTCCCTTCCAAATTTTGGACAGCGACCATATTTCTTCATGCACATCTGCAGGTAGTGTACTACAACTGTGTAAAGTTTCACAAAAATCCAAGAAGCCGTTCAGGAGGAGTTGTGTTTACAAGGTACATGGACGGACGGACAGGGTGATTCCTATATACCCTCCAAACTTTGTTTGCGGGGGGTATAACAAGCCTTAACTGGATAGCAAAATCAGCTAAGGTCACATCTATACCTTAGAGAGGAGAATCTTACTTTTAATAATAATTTTCATTTAACAGTTCCAACTGTCCTTTTTAGATTTTGATAACATATAATACCGGACTAACACATGTTTTATGTAATCAGACTAACACATATTTTGTGTAATCGGAATCACACATGTTTTGTGTAATGGTACTAACATATGTTTTGAGTAATCGGACTAACACATCTTTTGAGTAATCGGACCAACACAATCTATGTGTAATCAGACCATCACATGTTTTGCTTAATCGGACTAACACATGCTTTGTGTAATTGGACTAACATAAGTTTTGTATAATCGGACTAATATATGTTTTGTGTAATCGAACTAACACACAGACCTGATTTTACAAGGACAACAAAAAAGCAGAAATCGGCAATCAGAAGTATTAAATATACTATAAAAAAGGAATCATAATGGTAAAATCCGGAAAAACACACACACCGGAATTTCGCTTTAAAGTGGACGAAAATCAGGTCTGAACACATATTTTGTATAATCGGACTAACACATGTTTTGTGTAAGTGGACTAACATAAGTTTTGTATAATCGGACTATCATGTGTTTTGTGTAATTGGATTTACACATGTTTTGTGTAATCAGACTAACACATGTTTTGTGCAATGATACTAACATATGCTTTGCATAAACGGACTAACACATCTTTTGTGTAATCAGACTAACACATGTTTTATGTAATCGAACTGACATATGTGTTGTGTAGTCGGACAAACACATCTTTGGTGTATCTGGACTAACACATGTTTTGTGTAATGGTACTAACATATGTTTTGTGTAATCGGACTAACACATGTTTTGTGTAATCGGACTAACACATGTTTTATGTAATCGGACTAACTTATGCTTTGTGTAATCGGACTAACACAGGTTTTGTGTAATCGGACTAACACATGTTTTATGTAATCAGACTAACACATTTTTATGTAATCGGACTAACACATGTTTTGTGTAATGGTACTAACATATGCTTTGTGTAATCGGACTAACACATGTTTTGTGTGATCTGACTAATACATGTTTTATGTAAACAGACTAATACATTGTTCTGTGTAATCGGACTAACACATTCTTTGTGTAATCAGACTAATATATTATTTATGTATGTGTATATTTACCTGTATGATGAGCAATCCAATCACTATTATGTGGTACACTTTGGTAAATAATAGGAATCTGATCTGTAAAACAACCGCGTACGCCAAAACTAGCAATACCAAGTACTTCCCAGCGTCCTTCGTTATTCAGACAAACCAAAGGACCACCAGAATCCCCCTGGGAAAATAAAATTTAATTTTTTAATTTTTAAGCGAATTAGTATTCATATTTGTTGTATATTATGTATATACATAATCCATCATTTAGTGAATGATAGGTATTAAATGCCAAACCATCGATTTTCAGCAATAGCATGGCAAGAACAAGATACTGTCGATGAGATGATGATAATGATTTTCACTTTGTACTAGAACAACACGCTTAGTTGGATTTTTATAGTTCTAGCTCACTGAGCTAACCATAGTCTTTCCTTTTATTCATTAATGTAGCGTGCTTAGCGGAAAATCAGCAAATTGGAAATTTTATATGTCTTTGGTTGGACTTGACTGGGGAACCAACCACCGTCCTTATCTCACTTGAGGTGAGTACGCAAACCATTACACCACCGGTGCGGTTAATCCACCATTTAGAGCAACATGATGGAATTGTATCATGTGTTATAATTAAACGCCAGAATTAACAAAGTGCATCCATACTTAAAGCTGAACTTTCCTTTCTTTCATTGTGGGACGCAAACGCCGGCAATACCACCACACATATTTGGTGGGGCTTCGACATCTGTTGATGAGGAATCGACGGATTTACAATTTCTTCAAAAAGAATCTGTTTAATCCTGTAGATGCGTAGGAATAATACCATGTCCTTTCAGGGGTCTCTACTTTATAGTGATGGGAATGGGTCACATTTTTTAGATCTATGATCGTTATACCAACATCGACCGATGATTGATCATCATTGACAATTACCTAGTTAATGTATTCACTGACTATAATTACTCAAATAGTCTTATTTCAAGAGTATGATTGACAAAAGTAAAGAAAAGAATGAAATTGTATCCTATAAGAACACACACTATGATGTTTTCGATGATCGGTGCACCACTACTAATTTAAAAAGTAAACGGTAATTAATTTCTGAAGGCACCGTGTAAACATCCCGATTGCTTGAGACACTAACTTAATTTTTCAAGATCTATTTAATTTTGGCAGTCAAAAATATTAGAATCCAACCTGTATTAAGAGGTCACCTTTGGGACAATGAAAAAGTGATCTTTTAAAACAGGTGACCTCCTAAAAGAGGTTCAATTCATAGGAAAGTTTTATATAACAGTACAAGAAAAAGATAACCTTTTAATACAGCTGACTGCTTAATAGAGGTGACCACTCGGGTAGGTTTGTGTTTATATACCCGAGTATATTCAATCGGGTCAATAAATTCCATGTAACAATATCATCAGCAGCAAGTAGACTTACATTACACGCGGGTGAATGTGGGTTTTTGTTATCCAAGCATACTCCATTTCCAGGTATATGAACTGCTGAGTTTGTAAGAGCCAGCATAGTCCTGTTGCATCGTTCAACGTCTGTATTCATATCAACCTGTACTTCTTTTAAATTATCTGGTGGTATTCCTACAATAAATTAGGAAAATAACTAGAACTCAGTCCATTAACAAATAATTGGTTCTGCTTCTGCTTTTTCTGTTTCTGCCTAATACTGGCCACCAGCAACGAGTTGATCATTATGCCAGGTACTTTTAGGTGCGCAGCAAATATTTTTCTATCCAGAAAGAAGGAATAAGTATGTACAAATAAAATTGGTTAATTGACTTGGTTTCTTGTAATCATTTGAACATCTGCTCTAATAATTAGAGGAACAATAAATCAATACCCAGTTCATTTTACTCTCATGTGGAAAACACTAGGTTGACCGTATCTTTTCACTACCAGTGGAATGAGTGGATGTTTGTGCCCATAAAACTAGTTTACCATTCCGGAGCACCTGAGTTAACCCCTGGTTTTAGTGAGGTTCGTATTACTTGATCTTTAGTTTTATGTGTTTGCTTTGTAGATCGCTGTTTTTCCTTTTTCTTTTGGCCACTGTGTTGTCTGCTCTTCGATTTATGGATTCCGATTACCTCTTTGGTATCATAAAACTATTCTTAACCTCGCCACTTTTTATTGAAGTGCCTGTACCAAGCTAGAAGAGTTAGTGATCATGTATATGTGTGTGCTGTGTATCGATTTTGCCGCTGTTTCTACATTTTTTCAATTGTTGATAGTTTTTAGATTTAATTGTTGTGTATAAAATGTGGTTCTTTCTTGGTGAACAATAAAACAATCAAAATACAATTTCTAAATAGCAATTGATAAAGTGCTGGTGAAGTTATTGTAAATAAACATTTTGCAAAAAGGTCTTGCGGTACTTTTCTTAAACATACTTAATACTTACCATTCCCTTGTTCAAAATGGGTGTATCCCCACCCTGTGATATAGCAATAATCATAACTCCCGTGGGTGTTTGTTCCAATGCACGCTGGTCGGACAAAATCATTGAATCTTGCTTTAGAGGAAAGCCTTAACAAGGCAATGTCATTTGAGTAACTATTCGAACTTCCTCTGTAGTTTTCATGAGAAATTACTTCGGCTACACTCAATCGTTGCCCTTTACTTCCCATCTCTGACTCCTTGACCTCTCCCACATGAATTGAGAAACCACTACCACTACTGTTTAATGAGATATTAAAATTTGATGTGATTAACATAGTACACAAAACAAAAACAATACAATGGACAATAAAGTACACAAAACAAAAACAATACAATGGACAATAAAGTACACAAGACAAAAACAATACAATGGACAATAAAGTACACAAAACAAAAACAATACAATGGACAATAAAGTACACAAAACAGAACAATACAATGGACAATAAAGTACACAAGACAAAAACAATACAATGGACAATAAAGAACACAAAACAAAAACAATACAATGGACAATAAAGAACACAAAACAAAAACAATACAATGGACAATAAAGTACACAAAACAAAAACAATACAATGGACAATAAAGTACACAAAACAAAAACAATACAATGGACAATAAAGAACACAAAATAGAACAATACAATGGACAATAAAGAACACAAGACAAAAACAATACAATGGAAATGCATTTCAAAACGTTTATGTTCCTCTTGTTGTAAGCACTTCCCAGTCCTTTCCTAATTCATGACTCATCACCGGGTTTGTAACTAGAGTAACACAACGGGTACCACTAGCGGAACAGGAACTGCTCATCCTACTGGAGCACCTGATTGCATCCCCGGAATTTAGTGGGGTTTGTTTCGCTCGAAGGGCCTAAACTGGATAGCCAAAGTCAGCTAAGTGCACCAAGCCTGATAGAGGTGAACCTTAGATTAAATAATAATTACTTACTCTACACAATGAGCAGCTGTTAAAGCCCAGAAAGGATCGATCAATACGGCTCCACAGATAGAATATGACCCTCTAAAAAACAATGCCTGCCAGGGCCATTCTCCATTGATTGCATCATTACCAAATAGTATGTATGATCCAGCAGATGTTGATCTTGGTAAAACAGTGGACACTCCACATTCTGATAAATAATATTATGAACCATTATATTTCTTTTAATAATTCCATATCATAATGCATTTAGGCACATATACAGTCAAACCTGCATTAAGAGGACAACTTTGAGAAAAAATGGTCTTCTGAGACAGGTGACTGTTTAAAAGAGATTCAATTTAAATCATATTATGAATCATTAAATTGTTTGTAGGTGGGTACTTGTTATTTGCACATTATTTGTGTTTGTTTGTATATAGTTTCATCCAACACATATTGCATTGTGTTTTTTTTCTTTTTTCGTCTTGTGTATAGTGGTGTCCAACACCTTGTGTTGTGTTTTTCTCCGTCTCGTGTACCCTATGTCGCGAGTTTCTCAGGATTGTCATTTTTTGATTGTCCCTTCAGTATTCTCTAACGTTTATTTAGAGTATTCTCTTTAACTAATAGCTTACCAATATCTCCACACAACAGGTCTAAAGAATGGCATGTACTGTTAAAATAAAATAACATAATATAATATAATATATTCTAATATGATGTCCTTCAAACGTTTCGAGTCCAAACCCGTGGTAAAAATAATATTCATCTATGACCGATTACGTCATAGATAGATGTGGTCTGTGCTTGTAAAGTGGCTGTTCCATGACACTCCCTTGTAAAAGATGCACAATGATAAGTATGCAATACACAAAATAAATAAACATTTGTACATTGGAAATCGGCTCAGGCGATATAGAAAACAGACAGGTATTATAAACCTGTATCCCTTACGAAGATCCAGAATAACATATAGTATTCTTGCTTAACCCTGGCTCTAAAAATCGCACAAATTAAAATTCTGCGAAATGTTGTTCATGACTTTGGTATATAAACACCATGACGTCATATGAAGACTTCCAGTTTAGAACGTAAAGATCCTGATGTTTTTTGGCTTCGTGTACGCCTCCTTGTTAAAGTGGAATTTGCAGTATATTCCCTTTCTTTTGAATTGATGTTCATGAATGACAACATGTAGTAATCTCAAAACATATTTACCATCGGCATTGAAACACCTTTTCCGTTGTCATTTCAAACATCTTTGGAAAAAAACGGAATATTATTGTAACATTTCAGTCGGGTCAATTAACGGAACAACCAAAAACACTGGATGACCTAGGCCGTTTCGATTTGAAAATGTTCCGTAATTGTCCTATTAGAATCAAAATAATTACTGGTAGCCATATATTTATATTGTTTTAACCACAGGTTGTCACTTTATGTCTTCATTTTACTCCTCGCGGTAAAATATTTGGCATAAAATGCCAACCCGTGGTAAAAACAATATAAATATATGGCTACCGGTAATTATTTCTTAAACAGATCTTAAATGATATCATTGCACATTTGGTGAGTGAGTGAGTAATTGTTGTTTAACACCAAGTGAGCTATTTTTCAGATATATCATGACAAGAACGAGCTGCATTTTAATGATGATGATGATGATGAAGTCCGAATAGAACTAGGCCATCACGCTTAACTTGATTTTTTTAAGAGTGCTAGCTCACTAAAACTACAGTTCACAGTCAGTAAAGTCGCTCAAATTGGACACATTATCCTGATTGCGAGCCCACCAATCTTGCTCGTTAATGTCGTGTCCTTAGCAGAGAAACAGCAAATACCAATTTTATAGTCTTTGGTTTGACCCGACAGGGGATCGAACCAAAGATTTGCCGCTCTCGAAGCCAGAACGCTAACCATTATACCACCGGATATGAACACTTGGTTAGTTATTGATCACTATATACATATACTACATATACATTATACGTACATTGTCAGAAAACATAAAATTTATTTGTACGAGCTTTAGAAACATGTAGAAAGCGAGCCTGTGACGAGCTTTCCTATACTGTTTTGCAGCGAGTTCAAATTAATTTCATATTTAATGACAATGTCAATATATTATTGTGTTTATCCTGCAATACCAAATTGTCTGCAAATAGCTGAAACAGGCGTCGTTCTAATCGTTTTCAATGGTGCCATCTATGACGTCAGCACTTATACTGATACCGTTTCTTTCTGTCGCTTTACATAAATCAGGTACAAGAAATGCATTAATAGGTCCATGAATTAATAACACTGAAGTTATTTGACCCTCTTTATTAGTACCCAAAATTACACAACTGCAGGATAAAAATATATTCTCTCTGTAAGAATGTTTTTAAATTCTATAATTTTGACCTTTGGATCTTGTACTAAATATTTCAATCTGGTGACTATATTTGCACAGTCAATGTTAAAGACATTTATAATTTTAAAATACGGGAGTCGATTTTATAATCTGGCAGTTCCAGTGAAACCTTGTTATACCTTGAATAAACCGAAATCCTGTACAAACGGAACTTTAAATAAAAACTGGTTAATTTAACCTGTATAAACTGTGCACCTGTCTATTCTGAACACAAGAGCTTGTCCCAAGAAGGTTCAGTTAAGACATGTTTTACAGTATTAACTGACTACTTACGCTGTATCTTGCAGCCGATAGTTTGTAATAATTCCATGAGGGTTGTCAGATGGTACCGCTGTTAAACCATTACTAATGGTACTACCTTTACTGGACGTCAGGTACGATCTTAAATATATATAAAAAAAATAAACTTAATACAGTATTACCCATCTTATAAGATTACCCCTTCTGTC
>MJUT01052186.1:100859-113436 GCA_002080005.1 Gigantidas platifrons
GTTCAAATCTGTTGCGTGGTTTCAGAAAAAAAGATGAAAATGTGAAATTCCCATAGGGTCCAATGTTAAACTAAGTCGAGTCATGGCAGCCATCTTGGATATGCGATCGGCACAAAAATAACAAATTTAGTAGAGGACCATCCAGTCATCATTTCTGTAATGTTACAATTCAATTGGCTAAGTAGTTTCTGACAAGAAGATTTTCAAAGTTTCAACCTATCAGAACACATTATTGGCCCTGGCAGCCATGTTGGATTTCCGATTTGCACCAAAATAACAAATTTAGTAGAGGACCTCCCAATGAACATTTCTGCCAAATTTGGTCCAAATCAGTTCAGTGGTTTCAAAGAAGAACAAGAAAGTATGAAAAGTTTACAGACGCGGATGACGACGACGGACGCAAAGTGATGACAAAAGCTCACATGACCTTTTGGGTCAGGTGAGCTGAAAATGGAATTGTCTACAGTTACACATTTCAAAGTGAAAAGGTTGTGCTTCATCTACATAGTACAACAAACACATTTCATATTCAGGGAAAGGGAGCTATTTCCTGGTTTCAAGAAATATTTAAAACTTTTGCTAAACAACTTCATGATGAATGTAAACTATGTGTATTTAGCAATCAAGCATCTTCAAATACAGAAAATTCAGTAAATGCAAATGTATCAGAAAGTTTTACTGAGACTTTACAATGTGATATTAACCAGATGTCAACTCCGTCTGTGAAAGATGACACAAAGGATTCTGATACTAAACAGACCCTTTACCTTAGTACTCTGTCATCAAACACAATGAGGACTTCTACACCAAGAAAGAATGATAATTCTGATAATCAACTATATGAAGATATGTTAACAAATTATAACTTATCACCTATTAATAGTACCAGTAATGAAAGTCATATCCAACAAGAGATCAACACTTTGAAGGAAATGGCTGTCTCCTTGTACAAACAAATAAATGAAAAACAAACACTGCAGGACCAACAAACACAGTGCAGTACTTCTTATAGAGATGCATCTACACAAACAACTGATTCCATGATGCCTTCAAAACCAAAAACTATAAGCAGACACACGGAAACATCTGTTATTAACACCAAGGAAATTTATATTCAAACTGACAGTGCTCCGTTATTTATTCCCAAAGCTAAGAATTCTCATACCAAGTCTCTTCAAACTAAGGATACAATGGAATATGATGTACCATCAAAGACACATAAAATAAAACCCTCTTCTAATACTAATATGTTTTGTACTCCAAACATTAAACCAAGGAATACTCTGTTAATTGGAAGTTCAATTATGAAAAGCATTAAAACAAAGGGTCTTACAAATACTGATGTCTGCACAAACAGAGGAGCCACTATAGACAAACTGATTGACATTCTTCAAAAGAAAGATCTAAGCCAGTATAAAACTGTTATTGTACACATTGGTGGGAACGATTTTCATAATGGTGACAGTTTAAATATCATCTATGAAAAATATGAAAGTTTACTGTGTCAACTGCGAGTAATGTGTCAACCTGATACTGTCATAATGGTGTCTGGAATCCCACCTCGGTACGGTGTAAATGTTCACAAATGTTCACGGCCTAAATATGATGTTGGATGAATTATGTGAGAATTTAAATTTACAATTTATTGATCACAACCATTATTTCTATGACCAAAACGGATCTGTTAACAGTCATTTATTTCATGCGGATGGAATTCATCTGACAAACAAGGGAACTTCTGCCTTCTTACGATCAGTAAATGATCATGTGAAAATATTAAAAAGGAAACCTGTAACTGAATGGTACTGTTCTAATTGTGGAGAGTCTGGACATAATGTTAACACTTGTAAACATGGACAAAAAGTACTTTGTTTTACATGTAATAATTATTGGCATAAAGAGAAATTTTGCAATTTTTACACAACTTAGGAAAATGGCAAAGAAGAAAATGCCTTACGGCTATCTAATCTAAGTATTTCAATCCCCACACACAATTTATTTGAAAGTTTATATCTTGTTTGTCCTAAATGTGACACTTTTCCATGCATATGTGAATCAACTGATAAAAGATCAAGAAATTACATACTTCCACTTAATAAAACACATATTGAAATAAAACCTGATGAAGATAAAACAATTAACTTAAATAATAATCCTATTGTCCAAGCTCAACAGGAGGCTCCCAATGTCCAATCTTTGTCATCTTCTGATGTAATTAATGTATCTTGTAATGACAGTAAAGAAGAGTTAGCCCTATATCCAACTGATTCATTACATATATCTAAAACATTAAATCTCATTGATATACACAATACTATTTGTTTAAATTGTGATAATTACCAATGCACATGTTTAGTGGAAAGATTTTATTGCCAGACAACTAATGGTTTAGATAAAAATAGAGGCTTACTGTCAACATCTTCTGCTAATAGAAACCAGAAAAAACCACTAAACAATTCTCCATGTGTGTCCACTGTCTCATCTTCCTTATCTTGTATTAATAGATGTAATGTATTAAGTCATGTCCCTGAGGCCAGATTTATTGAGCAATCTCTACAGGTGGCCAAAGATCAAATACCTATGTCATCTTCTGATACCCATATGTTTATTGATAATGTACAGGAATGTAATTGTGATGAATTCTCAACTGACCATGTGGTCATTGTTATTGATCATTTTCTAACCATGTTTTTTGCATTTTATATTGTAAATATTTCTTGTTTAAATGCAATTTTTCTTATGTCTTTTATAACACCTAATAACAAACAGAATGAGACTTTTAATATATATGGTTTTAAAAACACTAAAGGTATTAAAATTTGTTCACATAATGTAAATAGAATGGAAAGTAAGTTTGATGAAACAAAAAACAATTTATTGCAATCTAAATACCCACCTGATATTATTGGTTTCTGTGAAACTTTTTTTCATGAAAATATTTCAGCTGACTCTCTGAATATTAATGGGTTTGTACAAGAGAGAAAGGATAGAACAGAAAATTGTGGTGGTGGTTGGTTAGCATACATATCAGAAAATTTAGAATATAAAAGAAAACTAGATCTTGAAATGAGTAATATAGAAACAATGTGGTTTGAAATTAAACCATGTCATAAAAAATCCTTTAAAAATCTGGTACAATTTATTTAATGAAATACTAAATAAACATGCACCAATTGTAACAAAAAGAGTTAAAAGAGATAAACAACCTGAATGGTATAATACAGAAGTTCAATATGCCAGACAAATGAGAGATAAATTTAAAAAACTTGATATGTGGGCTGAATATAAATTCTGGAGAAATAGAACAAAGCAAATATTAGATGAAGCTAAACAAAATTTCTACAATAACATGTTAAAAGAATCCAAAGACCCCAAATAATATGGAAATGTATACACAGCCTAAACCCATCAAACCATATCAGACCCCACAGGCTTGTTACAGACAAAGATCTAAAAGTTGATAAATCGATAGATATAGCAAATACCTTTAACAAGTTTTTTACTTCTTGTGTTGAAAATTTTAGAAGTGAAAATATGTCAACTTCCACTAATCTTAGTAAACTACTTAACTTTGTTAATAATAAAATATCTCAAAATACACAATTTGCTATACCCCCAGTGAAGATGAATGAATTATTACAGGATCTTTTAAATCTCGACATAAACAAATCAACTGGAACTGACAACATTGGACCTAAGATTCTGAAAGTCAGTGCCCCATTTATTGTGTCTCCCTTAACTTATATCTTCAACAGAATAATAGATAGCGGTATTTATCCCAACATATTAAAAAATGCAAAAGTGTCTCCAATTTTTAAGTCAGGGGAAAAATGTCTCCCTACAAATTACAGACCTATATCCGTATTACCTGTTATATCCAAACTAATTGAAAAACATATCTCAAGACATATGTATCAGTACTTGGCAAAATACAATCTTCTACATGATGCCCAATCTGGTTTTAGATCAAATCATTCCTGTCAAACTGCTTTAGTCAACATCATAGACAGATGGATAGAGGAAATGAATAATGGAAATGTCAATGTAGTTATCCTCTTAGATCTAAAAAAGGCCTTTGATGTTGTTGACCATGATATCATGGCTAAGAAGCTTGAAATATATGGATTCAATAAAAAAGCTTTAGCTCTGTTTAATTCTTATATGATCGATAGAACACAACAAGTACAAATAGGTAATGCTCTTTCTGATAAGTGTCCAGTAAAATATGGAGTACCTCAAGGCTCAATACCAGGCCCTTTATTGTTTATTTTATATATAAATGACCTGCCTTTAAGTATCTCAAATTGCAACACTGATATGTATGCTGATGATTCTACAATACACATTTCTGGGAAAAATATTTCAGACATACAAACTAAAGTCCAAGAAGACTTGAATAGAATTGAATTGTGGTGCAAGGATAATAATATGTTTATAAATTGTAATAAAACTAAATGTATGACAGTTGGAACTAAGCAAAAACTTGCATTTCAAAATGAAGAACTATTTTTTACTATTAATTCTGAACAATTGCAACATTCCTCTTGTGAAAAATTACTTGGAATCAAAATTGACTCAAATTTAAATTGGAAAAATCAAATTGATCAAATCTGTTCTAAAATATCATCAAAAATCTACCTTCTTTCAAAAATTAAGAAATATTTAAATCTTGAATCAAGGCAAATTTTTTATTCGGGTTATATTTTGCCTTTAATTGATTATTGCTGTGTTGTTTGGGGAAATTGTTCAAATGAGGGACTAAATCGCATTCTTAAATTGCAAAAAAGAACAGCAAGATTGATATTAGACCAAGATCCCATAGCACCATCTGAACCTCTGTTTAAACAACTTGGATGGATGAGTATTGAACAAAGAATCAAATACCATAAATATCTTCTTGTTTCAAAATGTCTAAAGAATGAAGCACCTGAATATTTAAAAAATAAAATCCAATACTTGTCTGATAAAAATCCTTACTCTCTCCGAAATGTTGTAAGTGAAAAATTACAAATCCCAAAGGCAAAAACTGAACTTTTTAAGAAAACTTTTACATACTCTGGACCAAAGCTATGGAATGAACTTCCGTTTTTGATACGGCAAGCTTCCTCTCATAATGCATTTAAAATAAAAGTTAAAAGTCTCATTTTAAATGATGATGTACCTTAAATTACCATTAAATATTTACTAAATCTTTTTGTGTATACTTATTACAATGTATTGCTTCTTGTGTGTAACTTTTGTATAGTGTATTTTACAATGTATGTTGAAATATGTCAATGAGGGCCTCAGGGAAGATTAGTTATTAACTAACTGTGTAACCCTCTATAAATAAAGAATTTATTATTATTATTATTACTCCCTAGATGACAAATGGAGAATGTGACTTCTTTTAGTCTTTGATACCTAGATGATAAGCGGGGAAGGTAGCTTCTTTTAGTAGTTACCACCTAGAATCCAAGCGGTGAATAGTGACTTCTTTTAGTCTTTACCACATAGATGACAAGTAGGCAAATAAGGGAATGAATGTTTCTTAGTCTTTATCACTTACATGACAAGCAGGTGAATGAGGGTTTTTATTATCCACACAAATTCCGTTTGCTGGTACATGGACAGCTGAATTAGTGAGTGCTTGCATACTTTTATTACATCGATCCACATCCACATTTACATCCACCTGAACTTCTTTTAAATTGTCTGGTGCTATCCCTGAAATATATGTTTAGTTTGATAACACACATAAAAACAAAACAACAAAAATTCAGCAGCCAAGGATTAAGGGAACGACCATTTAACTTGAAGGGGGGTTATGGTTTTTTCCTAAAAAAATATTCTGATTCCCAATGTTGCTGAAAAAAATATTCTGATTTTGGTGCAGGAAAAAAAAATAATTATCTGATTCAGAGTTTTTGTCATATAACCTAATGTTAAATTTTGGAAAAGAAATTTTGCGAAAAAAAATAAATATCCTAACTCTTGTGTTGTCCGGAAAAAAATTTCTGAACGAAACAAAAAACCATAACCCCCCCCTGCAAGTTAAATGGTCGGTCCCTAACAGCAGTTATATATATATAATTCGGACAACCGGGAGACAATGGACAGTGATCCCCGTACAATGTATGATGCGCCGTTGTTAACAAATAGACAATAATTCGTATATTTTAATGTTTTGGGCTCACAGGGTTGGGGTAATGGTGATATACGACAGTGATATAATACTGTGTTGTGAATCAGTATTTGAAAGATTTATCTGATTCACTCTGCGATATTACAAATGTAGTATGGATAACTAGCTGCATGTTTGATACAGTTGGTTGGTTGGTTGGATTGGTTTATGGTGTTTAATGCCACTTTTAACAATATTTCAGCTATATTGTGGTGGTCAGTTTTATTGGTGGAGGAAACCAGAGTACCCAGAAAAAACCACAGACCTATCGCAAGTCTCTGACAAACTTTCTCACATAATGTTGTATTGAGTACAACTCGCCATGAACGGGTTCAAACTCACAACTTTAGTGGTGATAGGCACTGACTGCACAGGCAGTGGTAAATCTAACTACCATACGATCATGACCATGCCAACAACGACCCAACCTTTTGATACACCATCTTGATAACGAGATATTTTGAGAAAAGTTTAGAAATATAAAACCCTCTTCGGATGGAGCATAACTTTGCACAACTCTTATTTGGAAATTACGTAGCGGAAGTTGTCTGCAGTTGATTCTATATTTTCATACTTTTCATGAAGTTAAGATGGCATAACAAAAGGCATAGTTAGGAACATTTAATAGTTATCCTTTTCAAGGACGTAAATGATTTGATTTCATTTATTGTGTTTAAAATCCACTTTCAGCAATATTTCACCTATATCATGGCAACCAGTTTTAATGGTGGAAGAAGCCGGAGTACATGGAGAGAACCACCGACCATGGCCAAGCAACTGGTAATCTTAACTCTATATTTAACTCTATAGAATTTGAATTTAAATTTTGGTGTTTAATGCCACTTTCAGCAATATTTCAGCTATATCATGGCAACCAGTTTTAGTGGAGGAAGCCGGAGTACCCGGAGAGAACCACAGACCTTGGGCAAGCTACTGGTAAACTTTACCACTTGTAACTGTGAGTTGAGTACACTTTTTTTGTAATTTACAAAGCTGGGCGCGAACCCACACCGTATTGGTGATAGGCTTGTATGAGTTGTTAGATCCAACGACCTAACTCATTGAGCCACCCGGGCCTTTCTATTTCACTCTATAAACACTTGTGGTAATAAAATAAAATTTGTTCATTGAGTATCAGTCGCTCAATAATCAGTGAGTCGGCACTGACATGGATTATTTGATATATTTATGCTAAATTTATAAAAACTATGGTCAATCTCCGATTTTTTTTATCCTGTTTTGATCATTTGGTTTCCTTGCTCTCTAAGACATTTTTTTCATTATTTAGTTTTGCAAACTGTTAACTATAATGAAGATTATTCTGGAAACGTGTCATGTTCACTGAATTAGACATCTAAGGTTTTATCACACAAGCTTACAGATTATTTTTCAGATGTCCCACACCGCAACATATCAGTAATGGGATAGCAAAGATCTAATTTTAATCAGATTGAGATAATAGAATATTTGAAATTGAAAAAAAAAAAAATTCAAGCACTAACCATATCCATTTTCATAATGTGTGTATCCCCATCCTGTAATAAAACAATATTCATAGTTTGTGCGGATTTCTGTAGCAATACATGCTGGTCTGACATAACTATTAAATTGCGCTGGAGACGAAAGTCTAAGCAAAGCTATATCATGTGAATAGCTATTTGAAGATCCACGATATTCTTCATGTTTAATCACTTGAGTAACTGATAGTCGTTGTCCTTTGGTTCCCATTTCAGATTTCTTTACTTCTCCAACATGAATAGAGAAACTGTATCCACTAAAACTGTAATGCAGAACATACATTAGACAACATTAAAGAGTTTCTCATGTGTTACCAAATAGGTAGCCATTCGAAATTTGAACAGCAAAATTACATCATAGGAAATACGGTGGTGAAGAAATAGGGCCGTGCTTATCCACTTCGAATGGTTCGTTGGATGATCAGTCATCATGGTGAGAGAATGTATATGAATACTTAAGTACAAAAAACACTATGCCCCCTGCATGTAAGAAAAATACTTTCATCGGCTCCTAATAATCAATATTGTTATGAGTGGTAATTTGTGGCCCGTTGCAAATATTTTGGACCCTACGACTTTTTCCTTGTAGTAATCTAACCGTCCGTTCTAGGATCATCTCAGTGCCACCATTTGTTCTGAACAATGTAAACTATTGTTTGTAATCTTGAACATAGCTGTAATATTCCTCACTAAATAATCAACAATCAATCAATCAATAAAAACACAACAGACGGCATCAAATCATATAAATAAAAGATGATTTGTTTACATATGTTAACAGAAATTTAAATGTTTAAATCAGGTGTCGTTTCCAGTTTTTAAAGAGATTTCATGATCGTTCTTTTAATTCACGAGTCACTGCTGTTGCCTTGTGTATTCAAATGGTGGTTGTTTTCTTCAGCTTTGAGAAAGAGTAGGTACATTGTAGCTACTACATCTGTATCGATTGTCTACTGGTTAGAGTGGTCGTCTCAAGTGCAGTAGAGCTTGAATTCAAGCCAGTCGGGCTATACTAACTAGAGAAAGAGTAGGTACATTATAACTACTACATCTGCATCGATTGTCTACTGGTTAGAGTGGTCGCCTCAAGTGCAGTAGAGCTTGAGTTCAAGCCAGTCGGGCTATACTAACTAGAGAAAGAGTAGGTACATTGTAGCTACTACATCTGCATCGATTGTCTACTGGTTAAGAATGGTCACCTAGAGTGCTGTAGAGCTTGAGTTCAAGCCACAGTCGGGCTATATTAACTAGAGAAAGAGTAGGTACATTGTAGCTACTACATCTGCATCGATTGTCTACTGGTTAAGAATGGTCACCTAGAGTGCTGTAGAGCTTGAGTTCAAGCCACAGTCGGGCTATATTAACTAGAGAAAGAGTAGGTACATTGTAGCTACTACATCTGCATCGATTGTCTACTGGTTAGAGTGGTCGCCTAGAGTGCTGTAGAGCTTGAGTTCAAGCCACAGTCGGGCTATATTAACTAGAGAAAGGGTAGGTACATTGTAGCTACTACATCTGCATCGATTGTCTACTGGTTAGAGTGGTAGCCTCAAGTTCTGTAGAGCTTGAGTTCAAGCCACAGTCGGACTATACTAAAGACTACTGAATTGGTATTTGTTGCTTCTCAGCTAATCATGCAGCATTAAAGTAAAAGAGCAAAGACCGGTTGACTCCGAATCAGGATATAGTGTCCGCATGGAGTGACATGTCTACACACAGACTGTTGTTTCATTGATCTAACACTTTAAAAATCAAAATAGGCGTGTTGGTCTAGTACAAAGCGGAAATCATTATCATGTCATCTAATCTAACTTGCACTTGCCATTATATAGCAAAAAAAAAAAAGGATCATTTGGGGTAGAACAACTCTCACTCACTCACTGTATACACTACAAACTCTCCAAAATTTCAAATTAAATGTCCCCTCCTTGTTACATATTGTTGAACTTGTTTTTGTCGTGAATTTGCATAAAAGATTTGCAAATGGGCAATAAACCAACAATCAATATATGTTGCGAAAATACCAATAAAGAATTACATGATTGAAAAACTTACTCGATGCAATGAGCAGCAGTAACAGCCCAGTGGGTGTCAATCAAAGTAGCACCACAGATAGATGAAGATCCCCTGAAAAACAAGGCTTGCCATGGCCATTCCCCATTGACTGCATCATTTCCAAACAGTATATACGACTCTGATAATGTTGGTGATATCGAAGGCACTCCACATTCTTTTAAATACATGTATATATTAAAGAAATAGTGAAATAAAACATTTAGTGAAATTAACATTAACATTCAGAACAAAAATGTGGAATTATTTCTTATAGAAAAAATACCTCAGATCTGCATGATAGTAGTTGCACCAAATCGCATTTATAGGCATAAACAAACCAGTTTATTATTTCAGAAACATACCCTAGGAAAATTGTGACATCATAAATATCAGATATCAAATTCTCAAGCGAGTCTGTAATTGGAGTATATTCATCTGTGCAAAAATGTGTTGAAATATAATGTTGAATTTGGAAAATATTGTGTTAGTTCTTTTATTGTTGATAAAATTGGAAAAGATGAAAGAGAAATCAATTGTTTATCTTTCTATATACACAAACAAGCCTTATGATGGACTGGACATTTTTAACAAAACATCTAGTATAATGCCCATTACAGCGATTATCTGAACAGAGATCAGCTGCTGATGTAAAAGCTGCTCAAACAAGGCTACGTTGTTCCTATGTTGAAGTCACCACTACAAAAATTCTAAGGTCGTGATCACGATCTGGTCGACAATGACAATGGTTATTTTACTTTTTACGTAGTAAGTAGTTATTTTGTGTTCTATCACTGCTAAAACTTTTTCCGGACTTGACTGCATATATGACTAACACTGCAGGTGTCTTACCCTTCGTGAGCACATGAGTTCACCCCCGTTTTTTGGAGAGGGCCATGTTGCTCATCTTTTTAGTTTCCTGTGTTGTGTTATTTGCTTTGCTTGTCTTCGTCTGATGTCTTGTGTACCTAATGTTGCCAGTGTCTCTGGATTGTCCATTCCTGATATTCCCTTTGTTTTTCTCAAACGTTTATGCATTTGGTATGTGATATATTCCATATTCTAAACCAGGAACAGAACTAATTGACGACATCTTCAACAACTTTGTGCTAAAATGCGTCATCAATTCAATAGCGACGTCCTCCATTTACAGCATGAATTCAGATTTTAAAAATTTGTGTACAATTAAATAAAGAGCATATAGCACTCAACTGCAGTCTAGGGGCCGTTTCACACCAATTGTAGGGTATGAGTTATGCTCATCTGGAAGAGGGGATATCAGGGTCGTGATCGTATGGTAGTTGGATTTATAACTAACTATCTATGCAATCATCACTAACGTGGGTTCGAATCCAACCTAGTATATAAATTTTGTTAGTGACTTGCGGCAGGTCGGTTGATGGTTTTAACCAGATACTCTGGTTTCCTCAACCAATAAAACTGACCGCCACGATATAACTGAAGCATTGTTAAAAGTGGCATTAAACATCATAACCCTAACCCTAACCATTACCCTTACCCTCATTATGGGATACCCTACCTATTTTGACTGTGACTGAAGAACATTAAAAGAGTGAAAAGTTGGACAGTATCTCATGTTCATTTTACATCCATATTCTTTTTTACATATACATTGCATCTCACAAGTAAAATCTTACCAAAATCTCCACATTCTAGTATCAAGGCTTGACATGACCTATAGGAAAAAAGTTATATTTTATGAACAAAAACTATCACAGGTATAAAACTGAAATGATATAAACATATAGTCAAACCTGTATTAAGAGGTCACCTTTGGGACAAAGAAAAAGTGGCCTTTTAAGACAGGTGACCTCTTAAAGGAGGCTTATTAGAAGTGGTGCACCTATCCTCGGAAACATCGACTAATCAGTCGGACGTCATTGTACGATCTAATGATCGATTCTTAAACCTTGCGGTGGATTCTGATTCCTTATGCTTAACTTTGTTCTTTGGGTTTTTTTTTTTTGTCTTCATACTGACAAAAATCTTGCAGTATTATCCCAGCTGGGTTATTTTTGTCCTCATACTGACAAACACCGTTCAGCTTTTTCCCAGCGTACTTTTGACACTCAGTCAATACACATATTTGGACTAGTCTATTATTTATCTACTGCCCGGAATAGTCCATTTTATATCTTGTTTTGTTCTAAGTTAATGTTTACAAATGGAAAATTGTAGTTTGCAAATATACGATTTGATTTTATTCTAATCTTTACTTTTGTCAAACACATATATGGACAAGTCTATTATTTATCTACTGCCCGGAATAGTCCATTTGATGCCATGTGTTACACATATGGAAAATGATCTTTTGTTTTGTTCTAAGTTAATGTTTACAAATGGAAAAATTATAGTTTATAAATTTATGATACGATTTTATTCAAATCTTTACTTTTGTCAAACACATATAAAGACAATCTGAGTAATTAGTCAGTATATACATTTAGTAGGTAATTGCTACCGATGATCGATTATCGGTCGATGTTGGTATAACGATCATCGAAGTTGAAAATGTGACCGATTCCCATCACTACTTAAAAGAGGTTCAATTCATATGAAACTTTCTGTGAAGGGAGACATTTTAATACAGGTGATTGCTTAATAGAGGTGACCGCATGGGCAGGTTTCACTGTATATTTTTATTGCTATGTTGTATTACTGTTCTATGGCATAATATCATATATATTAGAAAATCAACGCGAGAGAATATCAAAGGGGCAATAAAAAACTAGAGGCTCAGATGAGCCTGTATCGCTCACCTGACATAACTAAGTCCTCTTAAGAATGTCTGCATGCCGAATACATCTAAGTTACTATTCAAATC
>MJUT01052186.1:122850-133675 GCA_002080005.1 Gigantidas platifrons
CAATAGAAAGAGGTGTAATGTGAGTGTAATGTTATCCATGCGATATATTTATAAAATCGAGAAAGCATCAGAGATGCAACAGCCAAGTTGCAAGTCAAAATCTTGGGGCATTTAATTTGTCTATTCACCCTGATCATAAATATATATGGCTTAGGGGTGCGGATCTCAACCATTAAAAAGTTCACTTCAGGTAGGAGGTGGGGTATGACCCCCAGGGGCTCAGCTATAAGGAATTTAATTTGTCTAGTCACCCTGATCATAAATATATATGGTTTAGGGGTGGGGATCTCAACCATTAAAAAGTTCACTGCAGGTATGGGGTGGGGTATGACCCCCCAGGGCCTGAGATATAAGGCATTCAATTTGCCTAATCACCCTGATCATGAATATATATGGTCTAGGGGTGGGGATCTCAACCATTAAAAAGTTCACTTCAGGTAGGGGTGGGCTATAACCCCTGGGGCCTTAGCTATAAGGCATTTAATTTGCCTAATCACCCTGATCATAAATATATATGGTTTAGGGTGGGGATTTCGGTCACATTTTTTTATAGATTCCCCAGAGGCTCTTGTAGTTGTAAGTACAGCGGCCTGTATCATCGGCCCCTATTAGTGGTCTGTATTAGCAGCTCGTATCATTACCCTTTATTAGCGGCCTGTAAGTGATATTAGAGGCCGCATTTACAATAGCTTTGCTGGGGATATCATTGTACACCTGTTGTTTTCGCTAAAGTGACGTCATGCTCATTCAGGCACTCATCTAATAAATTGTCGACAGTTTCCGGCAATCTTCGAAAATTACAGATTTTACATTACGATAACCGCTCTGTTCTAAATTACCGTAGTGATAAGTAGCAGGCGAGTTGGATTTTTCGTTTTATTGTAATGAAATGTATTGAAAAACATGTATTTGAAATTTTGTGTTAAGTGTCCTTTAAGAAGAAAGAGCAAAGACTGGTTGGCTTGGAATCAAAATAATGTGTCCGAGTGGAGCAACATGTCTACCCGAAGACTGTTTCAGTGAGCTAGCACTATAAAAATCCAACTCGGCATGTTGGTATAGTACAAAGCAGACCTCATCATCATCTCATTGAAAATTAACTTGTTCTCGACATGATATAGCTGAAAAATTGCTGAATTGGCATTAAACAACAATCACTCAAATCCTATAATGTTCTACATACCACATCTAAATTCATCTGACCCATCATCACACTGAGGCATCCCATCACATCTATTTGTTTGAGGAATACATTTATGGTTGTTACATTCAAATTCACCTTGGTTGCATTGTACTGATAAAAAGACAAAAATAAGCATGTGGTAATCAGTAGAATTTTAATTCTAATTTAAACACATTCATTGAAACCATGTAATAGAATGCGGGAAGGTTTGTGATTCCATAAACCCCCACACTTGTGTGTGGCGGTACCAAGCCAGGAAATGGCATGTACTTGTTAATCTAAAATTTAAATTCGATCATGTACATATGAAGCATACATTTTAACATGCTTAATCATAACTCATTTGATATCCATACAGTTTGTATCTTAATTTAACCCAATTTATTAATACGTATATGGAATCAGTGTGAATTAAATACGTATATGGAATCAGTGTGAATTAAATATGTATATGGAATCAGTGTGAATAAATATTTAATGGAAGCCGTACTTGATACAAAATTATGTGATCAAAATTGACAGTGTCTTGCGGCAGTTTGGTAGTTTTCTCCTGGTACTCCGGTTTTCTCTACCAATAAAAAAAATGACTGTTGCAATATAACAGAGAAATATTGTTGAAAGTGGTGATAAACCGTAACCCTAACCCTTCCCATTTAAATACATCTATATAGAATAACATATGATACATACCACAAGTGATTTCGTCGGCAGCATTAGGACAGTCAACATTACCATTACACCATAACTCATTTAATATACATGCTGAATAGGTTCCGTTATTTTCACAACTTCTCTCCCCATCAAAGCATACTGAATATGAAAATATAATTTAATTGTTAGTTTTATGTTCAGCGTGCTATGATTTGAATCTCTTTAATTAATAAGAAATAGATGTTGATGTTTTATCAAAAAAATCTGGTCAGAAATCACAAGACAGCTATAATATGTTTATGTAGTATATATTCTGTATATGATCTGAAAAAGGGTACTAACATTATTTAATATAAATAAGCTTTGTTGAATAGTAAATTCCCTTGCTATTTCGTGATTAACGACAAGGGTTACTAGGTAAAAGCTGTATAGTTGTTTTGATTAATTGATTGGTGTTTAACGTCAGCTTAGACAGTTTACAGCAAAATTTAGTGCAATAAAATTATCTGTTCTGTTAAAAAAAAAAGGAATATTTGTTGATGTTTTATTTTCGTTATTTAAGTGTCATTAAATATATGAGTTGCTCTAGTTTTAGGGTTATGGAGGTCACCCAGGTTTAATATCTGTTGTCAAATTGTTCTAATACATGTGTTCACCCATAGTCGTGCTATCAAGGAAGCGGCCGTTTTAGTGGGGTTCGTCTTGTTCAAACTTTAGTTTTCTCTGTTGTAGTTTGTTAATCATTGTTTGTCCTTTTGTTTTCTTAATTTTGACCACTGCATTGTCAGTTCTTCTTTCTATGTATGGCTTCTGATTATACCATTGGTATCTTCAAAATGTTATTACGTTCAGAACTGACGAGTATGTGAACCTTTACAATATATTCTCTCAAATTAAAAACAAGATAACTATCACACAGACGACATGTAGTTATAATAGTTACAATTCAGAAAGATAATATAAGCAAAAACTGATTGGATATATTACAATACAAATTTCCCATTTTATTTTTGCTAAAGGTAATCTAATATAGCCTTTAAACATAAGAAATGCAAAAAAAAAAAAGTTTTTAATACCTTAGTTGATGGGAATGTATTAAGCAAGAGATTACACTCCAACTTCTTAAGAATATACAGTTGTAGTTTATGCTTCATAACATTACTCACCAGAATTAGAACACTGTATAGCTACTTTTTCACTAGTACAGGGGGATGTCGATCCTCCAAGACAATCAGACAATTTTGTCTCAGAGCCATTACAATAAAACTGATAGGATAATGTTTCCCTTTCCAGTCGTCCTCGTCCATATTCGCTTAGCTTCAGAAATCGTGAATTACTTTGAATGAAAGTGAGAGAAAATATCTTATATAATACAGTGAGTGAGTGATTGTTTCTTAATGCCAATTCAGCAATTTTTCAGCTATATCATGGCGAGAACAAGTTAATTTTCAATGAGATGATGATGAGGCCCGCTTTGTACTAGACCAAAATACAGAGTTGGATTTTAATAGAGCTAGCTCATTTAAACAACAGTCCGTGGGTAGACATGTTGGTCAATTCGGACACATTCTGATTCTGAGCCAACCAGTCTTTGCTCTTTCTCCTTAATGCTGCGTGCTTAGCGGAAAAGCAACAAATACCAATTTTATCGTCTTTGGTATAACCTGACCGTGGTTCGAACCCACGATCTACCGCATTCAAGGTGAGCACGCTAACCATTTCGCAACCGATGAGGCATTATTATATAATATACCACTCATCACAATATATCCTACGATTATCTATAAACTACATGTTTTTTGTCTCAGTATATGTCTAATTTTACATAATCAAAATGAACCCCTCAATTATATTTGTGTGAAAGTTGCGTTTCTAAAATAACATGACGCCAAATAGAAATACATCAATTATACGGTTTTCACCAGGTTCTCCAGTTACCTCCACCAGCAACACTGACCATCACGATATAACTGAAATATTATTGAAGGTGCCATTAATTTGATTAAACACCATAACCCATAAGCTAACCCAAACCCAAATAGAAAAACATCAAACTTGGGGTACAACGGTTCTATCATTGTACTTGTATTTTCCAAACCACATGACAATTCAATAGTTTACAAGTGTTTCAAAAGATTCATTGAGCAATCAATGGAGGTGAAATCCATAGAGATATCTAGTGGCATACAGCAGGTCACTGACAAACTGTATCAAATAAAATGGTACCAGTATAACATTACAACCAGAATGAAATCACAGTTCCTGAAGACAACTACTGACGTGCATCAGGTCACTAACAAAATGTATCACATAAAGTTGTATGAATATAACATCACAACTAGAAGGAAACCGCAGTTCCTGGGGAAAACTACCATTATACAGCAGGTCACTGACAAACTGTATCAAATAAAATGGTACGAGTATAACATTACAATCAGAAGGATATCACAGTTCCTGAAGACAACTACTGACATGCATCAGAAGGAAATCACAGTTCCTGAAGTCAACTACTGACGTACATCAGGTCACTAACAAAATGTATCACATAAAGTTGTATGAGTATAACATCACAACTAGAAGGAAACCGCAGTTCCTGGGGAAAACTACCATTATACAGCAGGTCACTGACAAACTGCAGCTGTATCAGAAAGTGACTTATGACTATGAGCATAACATTACAACTAAGCAGAAACCACAGCTCATAGAGATATAAATCTATTTTCTATGCGATCCCGACCTAACCCATTGATGTTAAATCAGACAGGAGAAAACAACCTTCATTATGATTACTACAAACCTGTATCCCAATTCTCTGCAAACGACTTTCGTGTCATCTTCATCCCAGCGTGATGTACATACTGTTTTATAAATGTCTCCCTGGTTTAATTGTATTTCTAGCCGACCACTAGATAAAAACCTGCCACCAACAAGTCTAGGGGTAGGTGTTTCAGAAGATATTGTCGTATCATTACCTACAAGAATTATTTAGTGAGTGATTGTCTTTTAACAAGTCTAGGGTAAGTGTTTCAGAAGGTATCATTGAATCATTACCTACAAGAATTATTTAGTGAGTGATTGTCTTTTAACTAGTCTAGGGGTAGGTGTTTCAGAAGATATCGTCGTATCATTACCTACAAGAATTATTTAGTGAGTGATTGTCTTTTAACAAGTCTAGGGGTAGGTGTTTCAGAAGGTATAGTTGTATCATTACCTACAAGAATTATTTAGTGAGTGATGTTCATTTAAAAAGTCTAGGGGTAGGTGTTTCAGAGGGTATCGTTGAATCATTACCTACAAGAATTATTTAGTAAGCGATTGTCTTCTAACAAGTCTAGGGGTAGGCGTTTCAGAAGGTATCGTCGTATCATTACCTACAAGAATTATTTAGTGAGTGATTCTCCTTTAATAAGTCTAGAGGTAGGTGTTTCAGAGGGTATCGTCGAATCATTACCTACAAGAATTATTTAGTGAGTGATTTTCTTTTAAGAAGTCAAGGGGTAGGTGTATCAGAGGGTATCGTCGTATCATTACCTACAAGAATTATTTAGTGAGTGATTTTCTTTTAACAAGTCTAGGGGTAGGTTTTTCAGAGGGTATCGTCATATCATTACCTACAAGAACAAGATGAACTGTGAGCTAATGCTCACTTATGATACCCCCGCTCTTCGGCAAACAGGAAGTAGGAATCTGACAGGTCAAAAAACGCTTCCCACGATATGGGGTACCTATATGAAGCTTGTGACCAAATATCAGATTTCTGCCATCAATAGTTGCTGAGAAAAATGCGACGAAAAATGGGCATATATGTTCAATGTGTATAAAAATCAACAAAGTCGGCAAACAGGAAGTAGGAATCTGATGTGTCCAAAAAGGCTTCCCACGATATGGCATACGTATATGAAGCTTCTGACCAAATATCAGATTTCTGCCATCAATAGTTGCTGAGAAAAATGCAATGAAAAATATCTTGGACGGACAGAAGGATGGAAGGACGGACGGACAGACGGACAGAGGTAAAACAGTATACCCCCCTCCCCCTTTGGGGAGCGGGGGTATAATTATCTAGTGAGTAATTCTCTTTTAACAAGTCAAGGGGTAGGTCTTTCAGGGGGTATCGTGGTATTATTACCTACAAGAACTATTTAGTGAGTGATTGTCTTTTAACAAGTCTAGGGGTAGGTGTTTCAGAGGGTATCGTTGAATCATTACCTACAAGAAATATTTAGTGAATGATTGTCTTTTAACAAGTCTAGGGGTAGGTGTTTCAGAGGGTATCGTGGTATCATTACCTACAAGAATTATTTAATGAGTGATTTTCATTTAACAAGTCTAGGTGTAGGTGTTTCAGAAGGTATAGTTGTACCATTACCTACAAGAATAATTTAGTGAGTGATTTTCATTGAACAAATCTAGGGGTAGGTGTTTCAGAGGGTATCGTTGAATCATTACCTACAAGAATTACTTAGTGAGTGATTGTCTTTTAACAATTCAAGGGGTAGGTGTTTCAGAGGGTATCGTCGAATTATCTACACAAATTATGTTCAAAGCAGTGTAACACTAACAATATCGTGGTCACCTTATATCATTATTTCACTTACGTTCATCTGATGAATCAAAACAATCGCTGTAGCCATCTGTGGTAAGATATTGTGGTATACATACACTTGATGTTTCACATCCAAATAGCCCATTATCACTGCAATCTAAACAAAAACAGTATGAAATCTGTTAAAACCTAAATTGTACAACCAGTTTAGAAGGCAAACCATCCATGAAATAGCTAGTTCTACACATCTTTGTAGACAAAAACAAAACAAAACAAAACATAAAAATAAAAAATAGTTAAAAAAAAAAAACAAAACAAAACAAAACAAACGAAAACAAAGATTTTATTTTGCAAAATAATCCATTGCAAGTAACAGTTCATTTCATCTATTTGAAATGATGAATACACCAAGCTAGTGAGCGGTCATGAATGTATGGTCAAGTGGCTTGGAATTAACCTCTGTTCTATTTTTATTTCATTAGGGGGCCGTCTTGGTTGTGATCGTATGGAAGTTGGATTTACAATTACCTGTTCAAACAGGTTGAGGTGTACTCAATACCACTTTATGTGATCATGTTTGTCAACGTTTTGGGGCAGGTCAATGTTTTTCTGTGAGTATTTCTGTTTCCTCCATCAATAAAACAAACCTCCACGATATAGCTGAAATATTGTTGAAGGGGCATTAAACACCATAACCTCTATTTCGAATAGATGTTGTCACTATTCCGACACTGTGGTATGGTTTTGTTTTCCATTTTATCATACTATTGAGTTGTACTCTGCTCACAGTAGGGGGCCCGGGTGGCTCAATGAGTTAGGTCACTGGATCTAACAACTCATACAAGCCTATCACCAATACGGCGTGGGTTCGTGCCCGGCTTTGTAAATTGCAAAAAAGGGTGCACTCGACTCGCAGTCGCAAGTGATAAAGTTTACCAGTTGCTTGCCCATGGTCTGTGGTTCTCTCCGGGTACTCCGGCTTCCTCCACCACTAAAACTGGTCGCCATGATATAGCTCAAATATTGTTGAAAGTGGCATTAAACACCAAAAATCAATCAAATGAAATCAAATCTACTCACAGTAACTTTACACGGATGTAAGGTGTATTGAGTAAGGTCATTCTATACCTATGGAATCAAGTTTTGAGTTAAGATTCCGTGAGTGAGTGTGTGACTGTTGTTTAATGTCAACTCAGCATCAGCAATCTTATAGCTATATCATGGTGAGAACAAGTTAATCTTCAATGAAATGATGATGAGGTCCGCTTACTACTAGACCAACATGCTTACCGTATTTAGGGTTCTATAATGCGCATTGGTGCATAATGCGCACCCCCTCTTGGCCTTGAAAATCTCCAGAAAAAAAACTTGTTCGTGTCTATAATGCGCATGGACTTTTGAAAAAAATCGTGGTCGGAAATGTAAGAATTAAATGTGAATCGTATATATTTTTGATAGCTTTGAGCTTGTCTCTTCTTCTGAGTGAATATTAGAACTATTTATATTCTTTAAACTTGAATAATATTGAAAAATATTAATTGTTTTAAGTTTTAATATGTCGTTTTCGTACAATTTTTTTTTTTTTTTTTAAACGGAAAAAAAAATGGCCGACATGTAATTTTCCGGTCTGAAAGAGAGTGAAGCACATTGTTCTTGTCTATAATGCCCATCCCTCCTACAAAATAAATAATCTGGGTAAAATCCTGCGCATTATACACCAGTAAATACGGTAGCTGGATTTTTTGTAGTGCTAGCTCACTGAAACAACAGACCGCTGATAGCCATGTCGCCCCACTCGGACCCTGATTCCAAGTCAACCAGTCTTTGCTCTTTCTCCTTAATGTTGCGTGCCATTAGCGAAGAAGCAAGAAATACCAATTTTATAGTATTTGGTTTGACTTGATCTGGGCTTGAACCCACGATCTATTGCACTCGAGGCGAGCACGATAACCATTACACAACAGTTACGGCTAGTTATGATTCCGCACAGGTGATTAAAGTTTGTCGTACCATTTGATAGGTCAACGACCCCCTGAATAACATTGACCGACACAAATATAACCAGAGTAGTACTGAAAGTTGCGTAAACACCCATTAATGTGCTTTAAAGTCACGCCAAATTGAATATCAAGAGGAGAATACAAATTGTTCTTTCTAAAATGCAGATGTATAAATTAGCGCTTACACTACATTTGTAATATTAGACATGAATAACAAAACGGAGTCATCTTCATACTTACTTGGCGATGTTGGACAACTTGTACCCTCATCAAAGAATATATCGTCAATAGCAACGATTGATGGTTTAATGTAGTATATGTCCCCATACGTGTGGAAAAATAGTTTCGTTCCTCCTGGTGGTATATTGAACCACCCTTTCTTCCATTGGTCAGTTTTCATATCAATTCCATTTGCATAAAATGTCATTGTTTTATTGACACCAGCTTGTATATATATCTTTAGTTCAACGGATGGCCCACCTTCCATATTGTAATAAAAGTAAAGGCATCCTCCGGAGGCTGTATTCATGTATGGCGAGATCAAAATTCCTTCTTCACGTGATGATGATTTAAAGTACATATAATGACCTTAATTAAGTAAAAAGAATATAAATTGGTTAATACTGTGACGTCATGACATTTGTGTTGCATCAATTAGTGATGGGGCCATCATGGTCGTTAGATTTCCAACTGCCTGTGCAATCAGTGCTAATCACACCACTAAAGTAGAAAGTTCGAACCCGTTAATGGCAAGGTGTACTCGATACAACATTATGTGATAAAGCTTGTCAGTGACTTGTGACAGGTCAATGGTTTTATCCAGCTACTCTGGTTTCCTCCACCAATAAAACTGGCCTCCACGATATAACTGAAATATTGTTGAAAGTGGCATTAAACATCATAACCCTAACATAAATCAATTGGTGGTTGTTTCGGGTTATTTATTACTTCAATCAATTGTATTTCTATCCTTTAAATAAACAAGGAATCAATTTTACTATTCAATGAAGTACTAGTATTATAGAAACTTTACATCATGTTAATATGGTTAAGAAAACTTTGAAGATAACAAAGATGTAATCGGAAGCCGTAATTTAAAGGACAGAAAACACAATGGTCAAAAGAAAAACAAAAACAGTTCATACTCCACTAGTGGAACTTGTCATGTCACTTTTGTTACAAACCCATTGATAAGTTATGAATAAGAAAAGGTCTGAATTGTGATTACTACAAACAAAACATATCCCTGGTCATTTGTGACACAGATATTCTGTAACTGTTAACATTTAAACTAATTAAAGTAAATAAATAATTATTATTTTCTTTAAAAAATATCAACAAAATCTCCTCAATTATATTTATCCTGCAATTGGCTTATTTTTTGTCATAATAGATGGGTTGATATAAACTGTTGCTTTATTATGACAGTGTCATAATAACACTTCACATTGTTATAACACTTTTCACAGTAGCCTAATAAAGCATTAAGCCACATCTCTGTTATAATAACACTTTTCATGTTAGCCTAATAAAGATGTTACGGCATGCCCCTTACCAGAAATACTATTGAAGTATCAATGGGGTTTCCATTACTTTTTTTTTATAAATAACATTTTTTATTTTACCAATTTTATTGCAGGATAAATACAATATTGGTGTATTGACATTAAATATAGAATTGATGTGGCTTGGCCTGAAACGGATGAATGACCTCATCTTTCTTCCGTTTTTAAGCCTCGTCACATAAATTCTATATTTACCGTCAATACACAGGGCTAGAAATTAATTTTTTTCACCACAAGCAAAACTTTGCTAGTTAAATAAAAATCTACTAGCAAACAGACTGACCTGACTAGCAACCAAATTTAACAAAAAATGTATGTTATTTTCATTGAAATATGTAACAATAAGAGTGTAAGGTTTTTATGTGTTTTATTAAATTAAGCAATTCACTCTCTCTGACTATATCACATTGTGAAAGGTGTCCTTGACCATTAAGTAAGTCGCTCCCCGACATTCTGGCTTCCATGATTTATTTCTTAAAAGAAACATGTACCTGATATAAACAAACAAGCATTAATATCTCCTGGGGAATGGCCATATCATATGAAAACATACAGTGTTTTAAACAATGTTTTATTGGACAGTAATATAGAGTCACACACTGTACCCTCAAAAAATTCCATGTACCCCCAAATTGGTGGAGTTGGGGTACATGTACAAAATGTACCCTCAAATTAAAAAAAGCTGTGTATATGCTGCATCACTGTGCATGTACTGAACTTCTTTCATCTCAAATAATTATATAATTATTACCAAGATAATAACTAATAGAATTAAACCTCTATTACCATTTATTATTAGTGATACACAATAAGGTTTTATAAAAGGAAGATTTATTGGGGAAAATACAAGACTGTTGTATGATTTGATGCATTATCTTGA
>MJUT01052186.1:139180-150013 GCA_002080005.1 Gigantidas platifrons
AAAAAAAAAACCCAGAGAACAATGGTCGACATAAAAATATACAGAAATATAATGAATGAGCATCATCAAATCACTCAAAAACGGGATGAACTTGCATGGTCCAGAAAGGTAAACAGTTCATACTCCACTAGATTACTACAAACAAAACATATCCCTGATCATTTGTGACACAGATATTCTGTAACTGTTAACATTTAAACTAATTAAAGTAAATAAATAATTATTATTTTCTTTAAAAAATATCAACAAAATCTCCTCAATTATATTTATCCTGCAATTGGGTTATTTTTTGTTATAATAGATAGGTTGATATCAACTGTTGCTTTATTATGACAGTGTCATAATAAAACTTCACATTGTTATAACACTTTTCACAGTAGCCTAATAAAGCATTAAGCCACATCCCTGTCATAATAACACTTTTCATGTTAGCCTAATAAAGATGTTACGGCGTGCCCCTTACCGGAAATACTATTGAAGTATCAATGGGGTTTCTGTTACTTTTTTTTTAATTATTAAATTAAATAACATTTTTTATTTTACCAATTTTATTGCAGGATAAATACAATATTGGTGTATTGACATTAAATATAGAATTGATGTGGCTTGGCCTGAAACGGATGAATGACCTCATCTTTCTTCCGTTTTTAAGCCTCGTCACATAAATTCTATATTTACCGTCAATACACAGGGCTAGAAATTAATTTTTTTCACCACAAGCAAAACTTTGCTAGTTAAATAAAAATCTACTAGCAAACAGACTGACCTGACTAGCAACCAAATTTAACAAAAAATGTATGTTATTTTCATTGAAATATGTAACAATAAGAGTGTAAGGTTTTTATGTGTTTTATTAAATTAAGCAATTCACTCTCTCTGACTATATCACATTGTGAAAGGCGTCCTTGACCATTAAGTAAGTCTCTCCCGGACATTCTGGCTTCCATGATTTATTTCTTAAAAGAAAGATGTACCTGATAAAAACAAACAAGCATTAATATCTCCTGGGGAATGGCCATATCATATGAAAACATACAGTGTTTTAAACAATGTTTTATTGGACAGTAATATAAAGAGTCACACACTGTACCCTCAAAAAATTCCATGTACCCCCAAATTGGTGGAGTTGGGGTACATGTACAAATGTACCCTCAAATGAAAAAAAGCTGTGTATATGCTGCATCACTGTGCATGTACTGAACTTCTTTCATCTCAAATAATTATATAATTATTACCAAGATAATAACTAATAGAATTAAACCTCTATTACCATTTATTATTAGTGATACACAAAAAGGTTTTATAAAAGGAAGATTTATTGGGGAAAATACAAGACTGTTGTATGATTTGATGCATTATCTTGAACAACATAACAAAACTGGTCTATTACTTCTTGTAGATTTCGAGAAAGCATTTGATTCAATTGAATGGAAGTTTTTGAAAAAAGCCCTCTCAAGTTTTAATTTTGGACCATCTGTTTGTAAATGGTTTGAACTATTCTATTCAAAAGCCAAAAGTTGTGTTATAAATAATGGTCACATACCACATTTTTTTTCTCTAGAAAGAGGCTGTCGACAAGGTGATCCGCTTTCACTGTATTTTTTCTTAATCGGTGTGGAGCTACTTTCATTAAAATTGAAGGCCAACCAAGAACTTCATGGTATTATTATCGATGAAGTTGAATCTCTTATAAGTTTGTATGCTGATGATACCTTTCTTATTCTAGATGGGAGTGAAAATTCATTGAGGGAGGCTCTTGAATGTTTTGAATCTTTTTACAAGGTGTCTGGTTTAAAAATAAATTCATCCAAAACAAAAGCTGTGTGGGTTGGAAGCAAGAAGTATTCAGATCAAATTATTTGTCCAAATATGAAACTAAATTGGTCTCATGAAAACTTTAAGGTTTTGGGAATTGATTTTTCACTTGATTTAAACTGTATTACAGATGTAAATTTTATAAAAAAAAAAAAAATCAAGGAAGTTAAGGCAATACTAAAAAGTTGTCAGCATAGAAAACTGACATTACTTGGTAAAATTACAGTAATAAAAACTCTTGCACTACCAAAGCTAATTCATTTACTGACATCTTTACCAAATTTACCTCAGGCAAAAATAAATGATTTAAATTCACTTTTTTATAATTTTATATGGAACGGGAAGTCAGATAAGATAAAGTGAAGTACTTTAATCGGTGATATATATCAGGGGGGTTTGAAAATGATAGATCTTCAATCATTTAATATTTATCTGAAAGTAGGTTGGATAAAACGATTATTTTCCAATTTAGATGGTGATTGGCAAAAAGTATTATTATTCAATCTTCAAAGCTATGGCAGTGAAAGAATTTTAACTTTTCAGAAAGAAAAACTAAAGGAAGTTGCTATGAAGCTTACAAATCCTTTTTGGAAAGATGTTCTGTCTAACTATCATTTAGCAAAACCTTATACAAAGTTTAATACTGATGAACTATTGTCTCTTGATATCCTTAATTTTGTACCAGTAACTGATTTTAATTATTATATTAGATGGATAGAACATAATGTGCAGTATTTATGTGATCTTATCGATCCACATACTGGTAATTTTTATACTTTTGAACAGACTAGAAATAAACTGAATACCAATAATTTTTTGAAGTACTATAGTCTGGTGTCAAATGTTCCCAAGTACATCAAAGATCATCTGAAGGAAAACTGTGCAAATGTAAATTTCGACATACTTAGTAAAAAAGATGCCTATTTTGAAAGAATAGTTCATAGTAAAAATGTTAGATTTGTTTATAAAGGTCTTGTGAATGCAATCATTTCTTTACCAACAGAAAAAATTTCCAAATGGGAAAAACTTCTTGATTGTGAAATAACAAAAAATTGGTCAAAATATTTTATTATTTAAAAAAAATCTTTCAAAATTTTCAATTTAAATTGTTACACAGGATCATTCCTACCAATTCCTTTTTACATAAAATAAAGCTCAAGAATACTAATTTGTGTACATTTTGCAAAATTCATGATGAAACTATTGAACATCTATTCTTTGACTGTCCTGTGACACAAATTTTTCTCAAATCTTTGTCAAAACAATTAAAACAATATTACAAAAATTTGTTTTTTGACAAAAAAGAATATTTCTTTGGTTTTGAGTCAGGGGATCTTCTTGTTAATCTGATTTTAATTATTGCAAAAAATTACATCTTCAAGTGCAAACTCATTGAACAAAGGCTAAATATTGTAGAATTTAAACATAAAATTATGTGGTACCATTCACTTGAACAATATATATCAAAGAAAAACAATACCATTTTAGCATTTGAAAAAATGTGGACCCCCTTACAATGTATTTTCAACTAATCATAATATATTTTGTTTGTTTGATTCGTATAGTGATGAGATTCTTATTTCAGCTTTTTTGATTAAGTACAAAATGTCAGGAGCAATTTAATATTTAAAAAAAACAAAATGGTAAGAGAGTGTGTGTGAAAGATGAATGAAAGTGTTTATTACTATTATATATTATTATTTCTTTATTTTGTTTATCATAAATAATGTAAAACCAATGTAGTCACAAAACTTATTGATTTGAAAACCCCTGTCACACCCTAGTCAGGTGGTGATGAAAGGGAATTTATAAAATCCTGACTATATGAAAAAAATTATAAAAAAAGATAATAACTAATGACTGGCTTGTCTGTTTTATCTTTCATTATGTAATGTGACAGAATAATTATTGTAAAGCCAGTAAAGGAAATATGCCTGTGTCTGTTAATTTTTTTTATTTTTGTTGTTGTTGTTTTTTTTCGTGTGAAAATTGTATAAAAGAGATGAGTTAGAATTAATCAAGCTGGAAACAGAGCAATAATAATTATTTGAATAAAATTATGAGATCACTTCTGTTAAAAACACGATAATTGATTTACTCTAGCTACAAATGTAGGCCAAAGTTGGATAAACGAAAATCGTAATCTTGCCATTCTTGCGTTCATACGATAGTGTAACAGCTGTCACACAACGATTTTCACGATTATTTCCTCTTAATCACTGTAAACACTATAATCACAATTATAAATCTACCTGAAACTTGGCGAAAGAATTTCGTAATTTTTGTAACGTCGCGATCGTGATCAGAAAGTTTTCTTCTTTTTGACATTTCGACTGGAAACTTGAACTGTAAAAATTACAACCAGATGTTATTTTAAAAATCGGGAACCAGTATTGTTGTTCATATTTCTCGGACAGAGACGTAAATATTTGTATTTCTTGGACAAATACGTAACTAATACCGTCCTTTTTTATGAAGTCAATGCGATCTTTACCGATCTTACGAAAAAACAAATTTACACGCTTGTCATAGTTCAGATACGATTCTGAACACACAATTTTTTACAACTAGCAAAATTCTGCTAATCCTAACTTTATTCACTAGCAAAATTAAGGCAAATTAAAATTTCAACTAGCAATTTGCCCGCTTGCTAGCATTAATTTCGACCCCTGATACACCAATATTGTATATTTCTATGTACATACCTGATTCATTTCCAATGGTGTGATCTATAGATGGTAAATGATGAATATAGCCTTCTCTCCAAACAAAATGGCTGCCAAACGCATAATCACATCCACTTGATTCTTCAAAATCACAAGTTACGTTTCCAGGTTCTAAAGAATTGAAATGCGTTAAACTAAAAAAAAGTCCCTTCTTTGTACACAAGATATCTTTAGTACACTAGATTTTATCATTACATTACAGAACAACAAGATGGAACACAGTATGTGATTTAGTAAAAATGTAAATTCGAAATAACTACACATTTCTTAAATAACCTTCAACAGTAGGTACGCTCAAAGTCAAAAGATTGGAAAGCCAAATTAATTTATAGTCTTTGAGGAGCATGTAAACCAAAGGGTCTAAATAGGCTAGTCAACATCGGCTACAGCAATCAATGACAGAGGGTGGGAGCATACAAACCAAAGGGTCTAAATAGGCTAGTTAACATCGGCTACAGCAATCTATGACAGAGGGTGGGAGCATGTAAATCAAAGGGCCTAAATAGGCTAGTTAACATCGGCTACAGCAATCTATGACAGAGGGTGGGAGCATACAAACCAAAGGGTCTAAATAGGCTAGTCAACATCGGCTACAGCAATCTATGACAGAGGGAGACGTCTCTGTTTCATGGATTACTTTAGGCAATTTTCTTTGTAAATATTCGCTTATTTCAAGTTTTGCTTTACTTAATATTATGCTTGTGTGTATGGATATTGTGGGTTTATGGATTATATGTTGTCTATTAGACTTGAAAGGAGGGAAGCATGAATAGCTATAACGATATTTGACTAGAACCAGCTGTCACAGATCACAGTTACGAGTCGCTTGGTGGAATCGTTCAAGGCTGCTGTCTCCTCTACTTATTTATTAATAAATTGTAAATATTTTTTGCCTTTGTTGTCATTAGCAACCTCTGAACTTGATGAAGACGGTCAGTATTTGGTAGAAGTAGAAGATGAACTATTCCGTGAAATGCCAGGTAATGGGTAGGTGACTAGAAACCTACACACACAAGGCAGGTATCGAGTGTAATCTAGGTCACTAATGTAAGCTTATGGCAAGATCAAAAATGTTGTGTATGTGATCAATATTGTCTTTTCATCTTGAATTCAAAGTATGACCAATATACGAAGTCTAAATATTGACGCAAAAACCTGAATAAGCCAAAAGTCGAAAAAGTTGATTTTATTACACTATCTAGCGAAACAACCATTTTTATATTGGTTTTTTTTGTTGTTATTAATTCGCTTCTTGGTGTGACTATTTCAATATTTTCAACTTTCCAGAAAGTGTATTTCAAAATTTGAACAATTAAATTTAAAAAGGGAATTCGTTCTGTCAACGGCTAGAATCTAGAAAGTAAATAACAAACTACACTGGCACAGCCAACACTTCTGCAGAGAAAAAGTGACCTTACAAGAAGGATGGCTTTTCTTATGGGAAACAATTTAGTAGTTTCTTACTACCTAAATGCCGGGGGCCATCATGGTCATGCATAGTGGCTGGATTTACATCTACATCCAATCAGTGCCGAAAGCAACTTGTTGAGAGATAGATTCCCAATCATGGCGACAGGTGTCTTCGATAAACTCTATGTGATAAAATATGTAAGTGCCTTCTGGAAAAATAGGCATTTTCTCTGTAATCTCTGTTTTTTTCATTAGTAAATGTGATCACCATTATATAACTGAAATAATTTTTGTTGAATGTAGCACTGAACACCCACATCCCTAATCCTAACATATAATATATATAGTAGAAATTGTTATTGTTTTAACATATGTAAATACAGTCAAACCTGTATTAAGAGGTCATCTTTGGGACAATGAAAATGTGGCCTTATCAGACAGGTGACCTCTTAAAAGAGGTTTAATTCATATGAAATTTTCTATGACAGGACAGGAAAAAGGTGACCTTTTAATAAAGGTGACTGTTTAATAGAGGTGACCACATGGGCAGGTTGACTGTACCTTTAATCCTGCCTTCATAATTAGCACTAAAACCATTGCGCAGAACAGATCCGTCCGATGTGAACCAAACAAACAAAGAATTGCTTGATGACACTACTGGCACAATATTGCTGCCCAAACTTCCTGATATAGATCCGAGTTGAGGATGTGAATTTGATCCTCCATCATACACCTAAATATAATAAAATTAGAAAAATCAAACGACTTTTTTTTTGCAATAAAACTATAATGTTTGAAATTGAGCAACACTTTATATTCAAATTAACTTGTCTATTGATATAATCTTCATTTTACTCATATACATTTGTTGTTTGTAGGAGGGCTCATGTTTTATATTTATTGTAGATGGTGGTGTCCTGTAGGAGGGCTCATGTCATAGTTGTGTTTTTTTTATTTATTGTAGATGGTGGTGTCCTGTAGGAGGGCTCATGTCTTAGTTGTGTTTTTTATTTATTGTGGATGGTGGTGTCCAGTAGGAGGGCTCATGTTTTATTTGTTTTTTTTTATTTACTGTGGATGGTGGTGTCCTGTAGGAGGGCTCATGTTTTAGTTGTGTTTTTTATTTATTGTAGATGGTGGTGTCCTGTAGGAGGGCTCATGTTTTATTTGTTTTTTTTATTTACTGTGGATGGTGGTGTCCTGTAGGAGGGCTCATGTCTTATTTGTGTTTTTTATTTATTGTGGATGGTGGTATCCTGTAGGAGGGCTCATGTCTTATTTGTGTTTTTTATTTACTGTGGATGGTGGTGTCCTGTAGGAGGACTCATGTCTTATTTGTGTTTTTTATTTACTTTGGATGGTGGTGTTCTACCAGACTTGAATACATGAGTAGCATGTCCAAACTTAGTATTAAATAGTTTCAAAGCTGTCTGATCTGATTTGTTGTTTTTGTTCAAAACTACCTAAATGATATCTATTCAATGTTTATCTTGATTATTGGAGTCTAGCATACCTGTGATTTTTATATGCACCCCCTTCTGAAATAATATTGCTAACCTAATACCACACAAATTGTAATTAGTCAAATCTGCCCAAGAAATAAAATCTATTATGCAGTCACCTGTATTAAAAGGTCACCTTTTTCTTGTCCTGTCATAGAAAATTTCATATGAATTGAACCTCTTTTAAGAGGTCACCTGTCTTATAAGGTCACTTTTTCTTTGTCCCAAAGGTGACCTCTTAATACAGGTTTGACTGTACAACTAATGTTATAAAACTACTGTAGCTCAAAGTTTTTTTTATTTCAGAGATAATAATATTTACATCCGTCTCCACGTAAACAATTCGATAAATAGATCGCAATTTTAACCCGGTGGAGAGTTATATAAAATACCAATTTGACTTGGATGTGGAACGATAAAACTCTGAAGAGGCCTCGTACATTATAGCGAATTTTGAATGGCCAACCCTCGCATATATGAACATATTAAATTTGAGAACTAATATTGTATCACAGAAATGAGAAAAACAAAATAAATCAAAAGTTTGTTTGTGTTTGGTTAAAAGTAGTTTCTGTCAACATTTCCCATAGCACTGTGTATGATTGCATCCCCTTTTTGATGGCGACATTTTTAATTGCTATTGAATGGAATGAAAGTTTCTTTAAACCCAAAGAGATAACTTTTCAAGAAAATCACTTTCAAAATACTTAATTAATACAATAAATTTCAATAAACACGATATCAACATTTTCTGAAATGACACATGGCAAATATACAAAAGGAGATTAATCAAAATTACAAGGTGACTTGAACTTCACTGTGGACAGGCTGTCCAGTACTTTTTGACAAAAAATAAGGGCGAATTTTAGGGATAAAATTAAGAAATTTTACAGCTAATTTAGGGCTAAAATTAGGAATTTTATAACTAAATTAGGGCAGTTTTAGACATTTAAATGGACTTACCTTTCCAAATTTGACAATAAAGAAACTCACAAAAAAGTACAGGAACGGCGTCTTCCAGGGTTCCATTGTCTCAATAAACAAGTTTGACACATGGATCCACTGGTCAACTGCCTTTCACTGCATAATCTGAATAAGAACTGCAAACTACATTAAGACACATTTTGTATGAATGCATTTTCAAAATTGCTAGAGTAGAAATATAAAAAAAAATGGGAATTGACATGAAAAATTAGGGCTTTTTTAGGATTTCTACTTGAATTCGAAATTTTTAAGGAATTTTAGCAAAACTAAAAAAAATTAGGATTTTTTAGGAATTTTAGGGCTACTGGACAGCCTGTGTGGACCAACGAGAGAGTGAAATCAACCTTTACAATGCAACTTTTTCACCTGAATTTCCTGGTAGCTTCTGACGTGACCTGATCTCTCCACAAAGCCAAAAACTGGATTTCCAATGTCATATGTAGCTGTCCCCCTTTTTGTGTTCAGTGAGTTAAGCAGAGAGGTGATTGCTCGTTCTGTTGATATTAGTAGAATTGTTGACCATCACCGTTTAAATTTTCTTTTCATAATTGTCGGCAAATACAAAATTTGTTTGTGCAAGTTTTCGAAATAGGAAGAGAAGAGAGGTGAGTACAAATACATTTCACATTTCTCAACAATGTATGTATACAGCAAAGTAATGTATGCAAAACAAATGTTTTAATTACAAAACAAAATATAGACATTTGATTAAATTTCATACCGGTAGTCTACCGAGCTTATCTGACTGTTCAGTGTCTATTGTACTTCGCTCTACACATGATGCATGCTATCAATAAACTTTATACGTCTGGAGAGTGTCAATCCAAATATTCATCAATTTATTAATATTTCGCTTGTCATAAGAAATACCCTTCCATAGTACCCCTGGTTGTTAATGGTCTTTAGTTTTCTGTGTAGTGTTTTCCAGATCATTGTTTGTCCGTTTGTCCTTTTTCTTTTGGCCAGAGTTGTCTGTCCTTCGATTTACTACTTCTGATTACCCCTCTGGCATCTTCAAACACCTCTTTTTAGAATCAAATGTTAGTTCCTGTTTTTGCATCATTGCAAACTGACTATTTTGATGTGCAGCTACGATGGTAAATTTTCATATAAAGATAAAAATTCAACCATACATCATAGGACAAACAAGATGTTGCACGCTACGTCGTGCTAAGAATACCCCCACTCGTTCATTTGTAAGTCGCAGGTTAAACAGGAAGTAGATGTGCGGTAAACCTGGAAAGGGGAGACCCGGTACAAGTCACCATGCCAAAGCCATATATCAAATATAAAATCATTTCTTCCTGTAGAAGCTGAGATAACTGTTACGAAAGTTTTCATTACGGCAACAAGAAAAATTCTAAGTCACACTGTAAACAGGAAGTAGATGTGCAGTAAACCTGGAAAGGGGAGACACAGTACAAGTCACGCCAAAGCCATATATCAAATATAGAATCATTTCTTTTAGTAGAAGCTGAGATATCTGTTATGAAAGTGTGAACGGACGGACGGACGGACAAGGTGATTGCAATAGAGCCCCCTCTCTACGAGTGGGGCTATAATAAATATCTCTATATGTTTCTTACTTTTACATAATCACAATAAGATTCAGTATTAAAGGTTTGAAAACTGAGAATGATGTAGTGATCTACTGGTACAATAATGGTATATCTACAGTCAGCATTATTGGGGTAATCTCCAGGGTAGTTAGGGGAGGCAATTGATCCAGTCAACGATGCATAATATCCACCACAGGTACCTGAAAATACATATATAGAGATTATAAAAGAATATTTAAACAATTTCACCAATATGAAAAAAAAACGGACAATCACTTCTCACTTCAAAGTATTAAACACAAAACAAAAAGAAAACGACATATGACGTTTGAAATCCAAGGTCCTGATTTGGGAAAGGAACAAAATGTATGATATATGTAAGAAATAAAAAAAACTATAAACCCCCATGCTATGGTATGCAAGGCATACAAATATAATTGTCATGCAAGTGTTTTTCACATGCCAAAGGTTGGAATATAACTTCCACGAAAGGTCAGTGAGCTTTACTGGTTTCCTTCACAATTAAAACAGTCACGATTTAACTAACATATTGTTGAAGGATGCGTGTTAAACCCATTATTTTGTCTTCTTTTTTTTGTGTAATTGTTTATTTTAATATTAGAAAAGTGTTAAACAAATGAGATACATTGCATACAGATGAAAAATACACAAAATAATATAGATATATAAAACATTTTGTTTTCCTAAAAACAATTTAAAACAAGACAACGATAATATAATATGATTCAAAAGATAATCAGCATTCATTGCCACCTCAACATTAAGACATTTGTTGTTTATTTTTAAATTAATATGCTCTTTCTGTTTGGGGGATAC
>MJUT01052186.1:162334-176557 GCA_002080005.1 Gigantidas platifrons
AAAATAAACATGGATAATGTATTTACTATATGTCAGTGATATTGATGGAGGAAAACACATTACTGGAGAAAACAGTACTACTACAGGTAAATTATTCCTGCAGAAAACAGTATTACTGGTGGTAACTGTTTACTGCAGGAAATGTTATTACTGCAGGAAACAGTATAACTGCAGAAAACAGCATTACTGCAGGAAACAGCATAACGAAAGTACAAAAAATTATTGGAAGAAACACTGGAGGTAACAGTATTACTGAAGGTACCTGTATTACTGGATGTAACCATATTACTGAAGGTAACTGTATTACTACAGACATCTGTATCACTGGAGAAACCTGTATTCCTGGAGATAGCGTATCACTGGAGAAAACCATATTACTGGATTTACCCGTCCCGTATTACTGGAGGTAACCGTATTACTGCGGAAAATAATAGAACTGGATTTAACCGTATTACTGAAGGTAACTGTATTCCTGGATACAGCGTATCACTAGAGAAAACCATATTACTGGATTTAACCGTCCCATATTACTTAAGGTAACCATATTACAACAGACATGTATCCGTATCACTGGAGAAAACCATATTACTGGATTTACCCGTCCTATATTACTGGAGGTAACCGTATTACTGGGGAAAATAATAGAACTGGATTTAACCGTATTACTGAAGGTAACCGTATTCCTGGGGACAGCGTATCACTGGAGTAAACCATATTACTGGATTTAATCCTCCCATATTACTTAAGGTAACCATATTACCTGAGGAAACCATATTACTGGAGGTGACTGTATTACTGGAGGTAACCAACGTCATTCTGACAGTTTTCTTCGTTGCTTGTGATAAATTTTCACTGGTAAGTAATTGTTGAGTAAGTTGTTAAAACAGTTGCACGAACTAGCTAAACTGACTATCACATTGTCAGATTGGGGCCGTCGGGATGATAATAGGTATATAACATACGGTTTGGTGGGTTTATGGGGGTGTATTTCTCGCCTTATCGGAAATCCATCTCACAGTACATGTGATAATATCCGAAGGTATGTAAATACAGATGTCCTCAAAATGAAATGCAAGAGACATAAACTTACTATCCAATGACATGTTTGTTCGTGTAAAGTAAAATAAATGTATTGATGATAGATTTTATCCTAATTTTAACACATATACACATATGGTATTGTGTTTTTGTTTTGATTGTCTGCATCTTGTGTCTTGCCCCAATTAAGAATTTCTATTTTATCTTTGCAATGTTTTAGTTTTCAAATCCAAAGGCCTTCTGTTTTATTCCTATTTATGGTTAAACCAGATAAAGAAAAAAAAATTCAATTTCATTCATAGCAATATATATGTTTTGTCTAGAACATATGAAAAGGGTGGTATTATCTGCTAACTGTGAGATTTTAAAAGTGTGAGTCTTTTGGTCTAGCTTAATGTTAAAGGTTTTTATATCTTTATTGCTTGTTAGCCTTCTAGTGATAAAACAAATAATAAAGCTATCAAAGGACAACCTTGGCGAATACCATGGGTATTCGCAAAGGTTTCAGAAATCCAACCATTATTTAAAACACATGTATGTATAGGTCTATATAATGGTTTACCCATCTAATAAATGATGTATTGAATCCAAAATGGTCTTAAAGTTGAAAACATAAAGTCCCATTTCAAACAATCGAATGCTTTGGTAAAATCTACGAAAACTTCCGCTCCTTAAATTTGGTAGCATTCAGTATAACTAATTATAAACTTATAAACCTATTAAATACACATCCCGCTTGATCTTCATTAATTAGCTTTGGAAGAACATTTTTAGCCAATGTGCTAGTACAGAAGTAGTAGTGTATGCACATATATTACAAGTCGTAGTGTGTGTACCTGGATTAGAAGTAGTAGTGTGCGTACCTGGATTAGAAGTAGTAATGTGTGCACCTGGATTAGAAATAGTAGTGTATGTACCTGGATTAGAAGTAGTAGTGTGTGCACCTGGATTAGAAGTAGTAGTGTGTGTACCTATATTACAAGTAGTAGTGTGTGCACCTGGATAAGAAGTAGTAGTGCGTGTACCTATATTACAAGTAGTAGTGTGCGTACCAGGATTGGAAGTCGTAGTGTGTGTACCTATATTACAAGTAGTAGTGTGCACACATAAAATAGCAGTAGTAGTTTGGGTGGTAATAGTTGCATTTACAGATCAAGTAACACAATATTTACCTGGATCAGAGGTAGTAGTCTGGGTGGGTGTAGTTGTCGCTGGTGCAATAGTTGTCGTACTTGGTGTAGTAGTTGTAGTAGTTGTCGTAGTTGGTGTAGTTCTTGTCGTAGTTGTTGTGCTAGTTGGTGTAGTGGTTGTCGTAGTTGGTGTAGTGGTTGTCGTAATTGGTGTAGTAGTTGTCATAGTTGGTGTAGTGGTTGTCGTGGATGGTGTAGTTGTCGTAGTTGGTGTAGTGGTTGTTATAGTTGGTGTAGTTGTTGTGGTAGTTGGTGTAGTTGTCGTCGTAGTTGGTGTAGTGGTTGTTGTAGTTGGTGTAGTGGTTGTCATAGTTGGTGTAGTTGGTGTAGTTGTTGTCGTAGTAGTTGTCATAGTTGGTGTAGTTGTCGTAGTTGGTGTAGTGGTTGTTGTAGTAGTTGGTGTAGTTGTTGTCGTAGTTGGTGTAGTTGTTGTCGTAGTTGGTGTAGTAGTTGCAGTGGTTGTTGTAGTTGGTGTAGTTGTTGTCATAGTTGGTGTAGTAGTTGTAGTAGTTGTTGTAGTTGGTGTAGTTGTCGTAGTTGGTGTAGTGGTTGTTGTAGTTGTCGTAGTTGGTGTAGTGGTTGTCGTAGTTGGTGTAGTTGTTGTAGTTGGTGTAGTTGTCGTAGTTGGTGTAGTGGTTGTTGTAGTTGTCGTAGTTGGTGTAGTGGTTGTTGTAGTTGGTGTAGTAGTTGTCGTAGTTGGTGTAGTGGTCAATGTTGTAGTTGGTGTAGTTGTTGTCGTAGTTGGTGTAGTTGTCATAGTTGGTGTAGTAGTTGTCGTAGTTGGTGTAGTTGTTGTTGAAATTTCAGAAGAATTCATTGCTACAAAATATAAATGTTACAAAAAACAATCAATATAAAGATAAGAAATAAATGATGTACATGGTTTGACAAATAATATTCCTTACAACTAATTCACTACTAGTATAAATAATTTGGTTCAAATATTGTTAACAAAATGTTTATTTTCAGAAGTGAATGGCATTTTACATGTTCTTTTGTAAATGGACTGTTAGCCATGTGATGCAAATAATCAAGTGGCTGACTGTTAGCAGACACTAGATAGCCAGTGAAATATATGTTTATGTTGAAGCAGTGCTTCCCAAGGTGAACTAGAATTTACCGGACATTCGGTCCAGTAATGATGGTGACATTACTGGACCAAATGACATTTCACTGGACCGAATTTTTTTAAGGCATATAAAAAGCTGTATTTAGACACTACGCTATGAATGCAACAGACAGTGGACACTCTGATGCATCACAAAATTATGAGAAAATGGGTACAGTATTTATCTTGCCATTGCTATTTGATGAAAATGAAGACATTTTGCTGAATCAGTGAATGCAAAAACTCTCAAGAATCTTTTAATTAAAAACTTTCATTTTTTTACTTGTCACACTTTATGTCCTAATATAGAATTTCTCCACATATATAAATGCATCATGCAAAGAAGAGAAAGGTCGTACATTTTGTAAAAGAAAATCATTTGTTTCCATCTGATATTTATAAAAAAAAAAACAATCCCTACCTACCCTTTTTTTCGGGGCGTAACTGAAACCACACATATTTTTTTTATTTGGCCTTACCAGTGATCATGGAGGAGATATATAAACTATCTGACAACTCACACCCTTCTGTTTGAATAAATATGATGAAGCACATACTACATTTGTACTAGCTTGAACTTAACACTTTTTTAATTCCTGGAAAAATCCATCTGATATGCATGATAAACACTGCAATGCATGAAAATTCCCATTTCCCATTTACCGGGGAAAGTAAAAAAAAACACTGGAAAGTGACATGCTGCAGATCGGTACTTACTGCCGGGAAAGTGTTATTGTTGCTCGTTGTACTTTGTGGTTATCAGATATATCAGTTTTTGAAACTGGTTTACGATTTATTTAAGCCTGAATTCCGTATGGTAAGGTATAAAAGTGTATGTACACAAGGTACCGGATTATCGATGTGGTCGTTTGCAGTTGAACTTTCACAGATATTTTGAAATAAAAACTAAATTATAAATTAGATTACACTTAATAACATTTGGGAAAGGGAAGTTGTGGGAACTGACTATTGCTTCTCATTAAAATTCATCGGACATTTGGTCCGAGCTTCAGCATAAAATTATCGGACCAGGTGAAAAATTGCCGGACATTTGCCAGTGTCCGACGGAACTTGGGAATCACTGTTGAAGTTATAATTGAAAGAAAATAATGCTAATAAAATTGTACATCCAGAGAAACTGACAACATATGGAACACAAAATGAAGACAAACAAAACAAAAACACAACACAAAATGTATTGGACACCACTACACGCAAACAAACACAAATAACATTAATAAGACATGGGTCCTCTTACAAACAACTGGAGGTAAAGACGATAATTCTGGGTACCGGTGACGCTTGTTGATTGCCAAGTAGTGTTCGTCTCACAGAAGTCTCTGTCTGCACTATTCATAACATCATCCCATCCTTTTTAATTCACTTGCAACAATTACTGAACTTTGACAAACTCACTGTGCGCACTAAATTAGATATCAACGTTTTATTTTTAACCATTAGATTGAGTTACATGACGAATGTCAGATGTGGAGAATGATCTGAAGCAGTGATTGGGATTACCACACGCGCCGTGCCATAGTTGCATTACCCGACGAAATGGCACATTTCCACATAAAAACTCCACGTCATATGTGCGCATTCGTTTTCTGATGAAGTCAGATGTACATACAGCCAAACCGTTCTCTCAAGACTGCACGGATGTAGTCTCATTGAAAAATGTGTAATCCCAATCACTGTATCTAATTTATAACTTAGTTTTTATTTCAAAATATCTGTGAAAGTTCAACTGCAGGCAAATCACAACATCGATATCTGGTACCTTGTGTACATACAATTTTATACCTTTACATACGGAATTCAGGCTTAAATAAATCGCAAACCAGTTTCAAAAACTGATATATCTGATAACCGCAAAGTACAACAACGGACTTATAGCACTTTCCCGGCGGGAAGTACCGATCAGCATGTCACTTTCCCGTGTTTTTTTTCACTTTCCCCGGGAAACGGGAAATGGGAATTTTCATACATTGCATAGTGTTTATCATGCATATCAGATGGATTTTTTTGTCCAGATCAAGGTTAAGCCAAGAATTTTAAAAAATTGTTAAGTTCAAGCTTGTATGTGCTTCATCATATTTATTCAAACAGAAGGGTGTGAGTTGTCAGATAGTTTATATATCTCCTCCACCCATGTATTAAATTTTGTTAAACGTTTTTATTCTACATTATTTTTCACGCTGGATTTTGGCGCGTAGTTCTGTCATTATGGTCCATTCATATCAAAAATGTCCCATTGACAAGGAAGGAAAGGGGGCCATAGTCCCATTGAAAATTGCTTAATCCCAATCACTGCTGAAGTATTGTGTATTCTATTGTATGCATCTTGTAACAGTGTATACTGTCAGAGTGTAATAAAAGTCTTAGTCTTAGCCTACCGTTCCAAAGCATCTGAGCTAGATAGGTAAATCCTAGTTTTAAATGGGAGTGTCTCCTTTTTCGTTTCCTATATTTGTTCACGTTGATATATTGTTTGTTCCTTTTTATGTTTTGACCACTTGTTTGCCTTTCCATATCGATTTACGATTTTTTTTTTATCACATACGACATGGTATCTTCTGTATTTCTTACTTTCTTAGCAGTATTAGAAATAAGGTGGAATGTAATTCATGCGTCCACAGTATCAATAATTTACAAACTGATTATCTCTTCTTGTTAGCCTTACAAAATCTATCTTTCAATTATTAGGATGTACATTAATAATCTTACCTTTAAAATTTAATTTTTCTGTGTCTATATCAAATTGTTTTGTTTCTTCCACTGATCCATTTTCAACAACTTCTTTGAATGTCTTAAGTAACTCATCGTCTGAAACAACACTGACTTCAGGAGAAATTGCAAAAGACAGTATCACATCAGCTACGGTACTGCCATTCCTAAGAAAAATAAGGATTTTCTTTGTCAAAGTTTTTAAAAGTAATATTAAGAATAGTAATTTCTGTGGTTTGATCAATTTATTAAAAATGAAAACAACATATGGAAATACACGAAATCAAAGGTAGCTATGGTAGCAAGCTGAACACTACTGCAAACTGCAACGGGACCACAAAACAAATGTTGAGTCAAAGTCAATGGCAGCTATGATAGTAATCTGAACGCTGCTGAGAACAGATATCTTCTTACTTTGAACTGTCCAAGAGGAGAACTTATTCTATACTCTGTGTCATCGGGTGCGGCAATCCGCTGAAACGGTGGGGAATGAAAACTACTTGCCACGTTGCTTCAACTAAAGTGCATCTGAAAAATCATTATTGGTGAACTTAAAATTCCACAGCAACATATCCTTCATTTGAACCATTGTAAATGTACATTCTGCCACTTTTTTTCGTGTGTCACAGATGAATTACCATGGTGTTTTTGCTAGACCTTGGGTGAATTTGGACGGATGTCCTCGGAATTCTTAATGTCAAGCGCTGGGTAAAAGAAATACGAAATATTGACAGACTATGTAAGATAACACTGTTTCCATATTTTACTCAGGTATGGCTTAGCACAAACATACTTATTTATTGAACATGTAAAGGCAAAAACTCAGCGTCCAATTAGTGTTAGAAACAAAAAATGTCCGTAGAGAAATGCAAGGATGTATTCATTCCTTCATATTGTCATGGGAGTATATAAAACATTTATCATTTACCTTGTGATGAAGTATATTATTTGATTTTGCAAAAGGGTAGGGAATGGGCATATCAAAAATTTAAGCAGCATATTTTGAAAAATTGGATCATGTGACACAGACTGTAGTCCAAATTTAGAACAAATAAAGACATTGATATATCAGATGGAGATCCATATGTACAATATAAAATATTTAAAATATATATTTTAACAATAAGGCCAAACAAAAATGATTGTTGGTTTCCCCTAACATATGGAAATTTTTAAGGGCCGGCAGGCAGGGTTTTTTTTGGTTTTTTTGTTTTTTTTTTAACTCAAAAGATTTTGCAAATCAGTGTTTTGTTATCTTTCCCATGAAGGTCAGAATATATATCATAAAGGTTAAAAATTTTGCATCACTCGTGTGTTCCGTTTGATATATGCGAACATTTCTGTAAATGAACAGCCAGAATGGTTTCACTGGGCACTCCGCCAGTGGCCATTTTATACACACTGTACGTCACGTACACGTTTTAGATCATGGTCCTTTTACCGATATCGTAAGCGCTTTGGCGATCTAGATCAATGACCTTGACAGGTGGAATAAAAGAACCGCCTAGCGCATGAATGCGCGACGTATCCCCCCTCACTTGCATAATATTTAGTTTTATATATTTATAGAAAACAGCCTTGCAGTCTTAATGTATAACATACTTACAAGCCACATCCAAAGATCATTCAAATCTATCCATGTTTACTAAAGTTTTCAAGTAAACAAGACATAATTCTCAAAATTGGTGATTTTTCAACCAAAAACTAACATTTCCCCCCAAAACCCTTGCTTCAAATATTTCCATGTTAGAACCCATCCAAGATAATGGTAATTACAAGCCACATGCAAAATATTATTCAAATCTATCCATATTTACTCAAGTTATCGCGTAAACATAACTCAATTCTCAAAATTGTTGCTTTTTCAACCAAAAATTAAGATTTTCCCCCAAAACCCTTGCTTCAAATATCTCCATGTAAAAACCCATCCAAGATAATGATATTTACAAGCCACACGCAAAAAATTATTCACATTTATCCATGTTTACTAAAGTTATCGCGTAAACAAGACACAATTCTCAAAATTGTTGGTTTTTCAACCAAAAACTAAGATTTCCCCCCAAAACCCTTGCTTCAAATATTTCCATGTTAGAACCCATCCAAGATAATGATAATTACAAGCCACATGCAAAAAATTATTCAAATCTATCCATGTTTACTCAAGTTATCGTGTAAACAAGAAAGTGTGACGGATGAACAGACAGACAGACAGACAGACGGACAGACGGCAGCTATTACTATATCCCCTCACCACTATCGCTGGGGGATAATAAAAAACATCGAAAAAGCATTGCTGCACTTTATCTTCGCTAATTTTGAAAATGTCTGTAATTGTTTACAATAACAAAAATCTCCATATCATTGAGTTAGAAGACACACGGCCGGTGTTTATTTTATTTTATTTTATTTATCAGTAATAAAATATAACGACCCGGCAGTAAAAATTGACCCGGTCGGGTTAGGGGAAACATACAATAATTTTTCTTTGGCCTAACTGGTTTTTTTCACAATTAGATGAAATCAATAGTGTATTCAGTAATAATACGAGTCTGCAATGCCTCCACTTAAAACAGTTGATATAGCAGTTCACGTCAAACGTAAAAAGAAATAGTGAGTGATGGATTGTAGAATAACACCAAATCACACAAATGAGCATTTTTCAGCTATATCATGTCGAGAACATGTTGAATTCAATTGCTATCCACTTTGTACTTTACCAACACACTTACTTGGATCGTTATTGTGCAAACTCACTGAAACAACAGTCCGCTGATAGACATGTCGCTCCACTAGTACATTGTTCTCATTCCGCGTCAACATTTGCTCTTACTCTATAAAACTGTGTGCTTAGCGGAGAAGCAGCAAATACCAATTTCATAGTATTTGGTTTCACCCAACGGGGGAGATAACCCATGGTCTATCGCACTAGTGGCTGGTACACCATCCATTACACCACCAATGTGGTCTGTAAATAACAATAAAGGACATTATATTACTATTGCTCCAGCCAATACAACTATGGGATAAAGTAGCAAATTTAACAACCTAAATCCCTGGACTGTGCTTCCGTTGTAGCCATCTTTTAATTTACTTGATTTATACACAGCATCAATCTACCAATATAGTAAATAAATTAATTAATACGAACAAAAAATGATAATAAAATAAATAAACACACAAATATCGTCTTCATGAAAATTTAATGTTAATTATTAAAATGAGAGGGATGTGTTTCTCAAATATAATGGCCAAAAGAAAAAAGCACTAAAATCTGGGGTTGAACTCAGGTGCTCCAGAAAAGTGAGCAGTTCCTGCTCCACTAATGGTACCCAATTTATTCTAGCTATGGCTATGTAAAGCAATATATCCTGGCGTTACCAAATTTCGATAACGTAACAACTTGTTGGCTTATGTCACGCTTCCCGTAGATTTTTGTGTATGAAATACTTTAATAAACTTAAATTACTAATATAATTGTTTAACTGTACAAAAAAGAAGAAACATCCGATAAACAGTTTGACTGGTGTCAATCTTATGAAGTGTGTTGTTGTTTTTACCTGAAAGAAAATGGTGTATCCTAATTTCGATAGGGGAGATCATTTCAACTCATTCGGCCCTAAAAAAAGTCGTACCCGATATATCTCGGCCCAAAAAATGTCAACACTAATCACCAAGTTCGAAGATACTGTGAAGCATATATTTTTTTTTTCTATTTTTTTTTTCTCTCTCAAAAATTGCAGACTGTTAGAAATGTAGAATGAAAGCACCAAAGGTGATGTTAAACGATCGAACATGCTTGCATGTAGATTTTTTGTATGCTATGCACAATTGCAAAATATCAGTATACTTCTAGAAAAAGATGTCAAACTTTGAAATAGTAAATTGAGAGCAAACTCCAGAGACATCAATATGTTATTCACATATAGGGGGAACTAATAATATAATTATTGAATAGTGCCAAAAATGGAAAGAACAGTTGGTGTAGGAGCTACTACTATAACATGCAACAACCCAGTTTTACATTCTATTACATTATTATTTTATTTCCCATCAACTGTTTACCAGACACTACATCTGTTTTGAAGGGGCAAGCAAATCAATGTGACAGTCAAAGTGAAATATAGTGCATTTGTGGGTTTAATTTTATACCTTGGAAAAGGGAAATATTTTTCTATATGGGGTCTTTTTCGTGGAAGGGGAATGTGACTCTTGAAAAAATTTACAACACTTATTAATAGATCGGTCTTTTTATTTTTGGACAGGGATTCCACTATGTACTATTTTTAAAATATATTAGCGTAGATGCAGACGATCAAGACAGTGACAGTTCAGTGGATTCTAATTAAGTTTTCATGAGGAAAATATATAAATATATGAATTACATGGAATTGGACATGGATAAAATTGTACTGAAAACAGAGATATTATCTGCTGAAAACAAGTGACAGCAAATACAATTTAATGAAAAAATGACGAAATATAGAAAAAGCAAATTCAAAAATATTGTAAAATACAATCTCCTAGGCCTATTTGTGTTCCACGCGACTATTTTATGGTTGACCGATTTCAGGTAACGTGACTTGGGCGCCATTACAAAACATATGCAAACAAAAAAGATCAGCGAGCTGACATTTCTTCATCAAATTAAACGATGTTTTGGCATTATATTTGGCTTAAGTGCCCAAATAAACATGGCATTTATCTTTGGTATAAATACCAATTTGAATGAGAATTATAAGGAAATGTCTTAACTGACCGATTTATGGTCACATGTGGATACTATAACTATTGTGAGTAGATAAATACTAAATAGTAATACTAAATAGGGAACAATTGTATGATTTTTTCCAGAATATCTTTGTCTGAAAAACAGTCTACTGGATTCGCCTTATTCGATCTCTTAAAAAGCTTATATTCCGATATCAAGATCTTGTCGAAATATATTCTGTCTCTGCAGATACAATAGTAAAAGATACATTTTCATATAGTGAAAATGTATAAAGATAAGGATTTGTTATACATGGTTTACAATGTCAAAAATATTTTTTTGTGAATGTGTGACGTAAAAATACTTTTGACATTTACTGTCGTATTTAAAATACTTCAAAGGACTCATAGTTGATGGTGATGGTTCACGAGATATATTAGATACTGAGTTTGGTACTGTTTGACTGCTATTTTGCCTGTTTTTTCCAGTATTGTTGTAAATGCTGTTTTAGTGACAACGTGAACCTTTGAACCGTAATGGAAGCGAGAGGTTGGCACCGTAAAATCTGATTCAATCCACCATTTCTTTAGAAATGCCTGTACCAAGTCAGGACCATTGCGGTTTTCCAGTTTCCCGGTTGTTGACTGATTTTGTCTCTTTATTGATTTATGAGTTTTTAATATCCCTTCGGAAGATTGCTCTGTGTTCGGTACTGGTCGGGGAGTAGTTCTCGCCATTTTTTACGTTTTTTATCCAATATTTTTAAGAAACAGTCGAGAAACCTTTGTTTCACCCCATTATTATTTTGCATGAACCATAATGATTTACCTACGAAATGGATTTTCATAAAGGAGAGCGCACGCTGATCAGGGATCCATTATTACGATGTTGCGTTTTTTAACAGAAAATGGCCGCAACAGAAGCAATTCTCGCCAACTTTCAGAAATATTGTTTTTGTGAAGCTAAAGCATCAAAAGGAAAGAAAAACGACATTTTAGAAAATTAAAATCCTTTCTTAAAAAGTTAACAGGTTTTTGCATTAGTTTATAGAAAACTTTTATAATTATTCATCGCTGTTTTAAAGGCTCTCATGCCATCCCCACGCCGCTCCTCCATTCCGTAAAATACATCCTTTTCAACAGTGGTTTACCTGATAATTTTCATTTTATTGATGAAAAGTAATAATTCCAGTTTTTCTAGAATTAATTTTAATATTTTGTCCATGTTTTATGTCCAATGTGATAATATAGGATCCATGTATAAATTAGCGGTCAAGGTAATTGATGACGTAAACAGTGCATGCGCAGGCGGCCATTTGCATCCACATGGAATCTATTTTTATTTTGCAACCGTGAGTATTTTGGATTGTAGGGATGAGTAATAAGGCAAAGTGTGACACTTTTTATACTTTTCATACCATGCGTTTTTCTATTTTAAGAGTACCAACACACGTGACCCCCTGTTGATGTTATGACAGAATGTGGGCTGCAGTAGGGTTTTTATCCGATTTTAACGATATTTCACAATGCAATTCGATAAAAATTAATACGAAGGATTGGTACAACGTTCTTTAATGATGGTGAAAAAATCAGACGAAAATTCGTGAGCGATCGCGCTAAATGAGACAGTTGGCGAGAATTGCTTCTTGGCGAGAACTACTCCCCGACCAGTAATTTTGTTATTACCCTTATTTACTTCAATTTCTGCTTAGCGGTAAATACATGTCATACTCTGCTTGTGATTGAGTTGAACTCCAATACAATAATGTGCTACTGATACCTAGTCCTACAATATAAGACTCCGATAGGCGCGATGTTTACTTTACATGTTTTAATTTTATTTTTCCTTTTTATTATTTTTTGTTATTTACTATTTACTGTTTTCTATTTATTTTTTTATTTCTGATGTCCGCGCCTCGGAGTCTTATGTAGGAAGCCATATTTCCCGTAGCATTTTTGAAAATCCAAGAAACACCCGTTACTGCGGTGTATGGGTAAAATCTATGATAATATAGTATGAAAATGTAACTTACCTTGATTTTGTGTATCAATTAACTGTCCAATTAATTTAAATTAGGTAGCAGGTGAGAATCGTGGCGTGTTCCGGAGAAGTGTTATATATATATATAGGTCACATGAATGTTTAAATGTGGAGGTTTGTATACATTACGGATTTGTGCCTTGGAAAATAATGGTTTGCATAGAGCATATTAATATTATTAAGAACCAATTATAGATATTTAGACATCATGACACTAGAACATGCATTATTTGCTGAATTAGAATCTATTTCATGTCGGTTGTGACAAATACACACAAGAGATATTTCATGAGGCAAGTAGAGTTTTGTTTTGTAAACCAAATTCCCAAATATAGGATTCACTGGGATGCCGGATTCACTTGTTTTTCACTCGGATTCTCTCGGAGGATGACATGTCGCATCATTGCAGACGAGAGGGGGGCTTGGCAAAATCACAATAAAAAACATGGAAATCGGACTTGACATATAAAAGTAAGTGCATTTTTATTCTTTTTTAATATATATATTCCAGCGTGTGCAGTTTGAGCTATTATGAAATGTTATTATAATAGTGTAAAATGATCCAAAAGTTCCCATCGAAATTTGATGGGAACTTGCTAAAGGAAATATGGCTTCCTACATAAGACTCCGAGGCGCGGACATCAGAAATAAAAAAATAAATAGAAAACAGTAAATAGTAAATAACAAAAAATAATAAAAAGGAAAAATAAAATTAAAACATGTAAAGTAAACATCGCGCCTATCGGAGTCTTATATTGTACGACTATACTGATACCATGAATCGATACCCTGTCACTGTGCATTTGGTTATTTATTGTGTACTTTCTTCCTCAATTGACATTGTCAATAGACCTATTTCACATTAACCTATTATTTGTTGTAAGCGGCCTTAGTCCAAAGTCCAATCGGAGTAAAATCCGGGTGGTAAGCGGCCTTTCTGCTTGGATTATATCATGGCGATACGACTACCACTTTATTTTTAACCTTTTCGAAGTTATATTCACTTTATTTATTTGCAAAATTTTATTCTATATTTACACATTACACTGGTGATCAAATATACACAATTATTGATTAATTTAGTAGTTGGAAAGTCGAGAATCTGAGACAGTTCTGGACGATGAGAAGTCTGACGAAAACAGGAACGAAGGAGGAGCTAGCGGTCGTATGTTTCAGCATGTAAGTTAACGTATTTCTTGTTAGCCCATGGTGATGTTGCATTGACATGCTGAAAGACTATAAGGTTGGCAAAGTCTATGTATATTTTTTAAGTGGGTGGATGCAGGAGGCATATTTCTTAAAGACAAAATCGAACAGGAACTTGTGTAATTTATTTTACAAAAAATGTAAGTGTTCACCATCATAGACTGAATGACGACCCCCACAATGTATGGATATGCACCAAAGAAGAT
>MJUT01052187.1:25764-36976 GCA_002080005.1 Gigantidas platifrons
TTGTTATTACTATCACTGGGTCGATACCTCTGCTGGTGGACTATTAGATATCTACATTGTTATTACTATCACTGGGTAGATACCTCTGCTAGTGGACTATTAGATATCTACATTGTTATTACTATCACTGGGTTGATACCACTGCTAGTGGACTATTAGATATCTACGTTGTTATTACTATCACTGGGTCGATACCACTGCTGGTGGACTATTATATATCTACATTGTTATTACTATCACCGGGTCGATACCTCTGCTGGTGGACTGTTAGATATCTACGTTGTTATTACTATCACTGGGTCGATACCACTGCTGGTGGACTATTAGATATCTACGTTGTTATTACTATAACTGGATCGATACCACTGCTAGTGGGCTATTAGATATCTACGTTGTTATTACTATCAATGGGTCGATACTTCTGCTGGTGGACTATTAGATATCTACATTGTTATTACTATCACTGGGTCGATACCACTGCTAGTGGACTATTAGATATCTACATTGTTATTACTATCACTGGGTCGATACCTCTGCTGGTGGACTGTTAGATATCTACATTGTTATTACTATCACTGGGTCGATACCTCTGCTGGTGGACTGTTAGATATCTACGTTGTTATTACTATCACTGGGTCGATACCTCTGCTGGTGGACTATTAGATATCTACATTGTTATTACTATCACTGGGTCGATACCTCTGCTGGTGGACTGTTAGTAAGTATTCTAGGGTATCATCCTCATACTCCCAGTAGTATAGTCAATGTTTCGGCACTGACATGGTGCATTAGATATATTTACTACTGAAATTTACAGTTCCTAAATAATGTAATTCATATTCATATTAAAGCTAATGCTCATGTGTGACGTCATACCATTAATAATGTAATTCATATTAAAGCTAATGCTCATGTGTGACGTCATACCATTAATAATGTAATTCATATTAAAGCTAATGCTTATGTGTGACGTCATACCATTAATAATGTAATTCATATTAAAGCTAATGCTCATGTGTGACGTCATACCATTAATAATGTAATTCATATTAAAGCTAATGCTCATGTGTGACGTCATACCATTAATAATGTAATTTATTTTAAAGCTAATGCTCATGTGTGACGTCATACCATTAATAATGTAATTCATATTAAAGCTAATGCTCATGTGTGACGTCATACCATTTTGTCTATTTTGTTTAGGCCCTTTGGATTTCTTGTTTCATACAAGTTTTAATTATTTGGCTTTCCAGTCCAAACTAAACTTGCATGACGTTTTATGATAAAAACTAAATTTGCACGACATTGTACACTGAAAACAAATCAAACATAGCCACAATTGACCGAACAGATTGTTGTAATGCTACCTTGACCGTAATGAACTACAATGGTAATTTTTCATTCATAAATTGTTTGGAATACTTCCGCATTGTTGTATTTGTGTTGACAGTGATGTCCGATCGATTACAAATATCTTTATAGTTACTCTAAATGCATGTATATCTGTCATTTATCGGTCAAACCACATATGTCTGAACAGTTGTAGGTCTGGAAAGAAGTCATTCAGAAGACAAGGCTTAACATAGGTGAAGCGTTAGCCCCACTCCTGGTTTTGGAGGAGGTCCGGATAAGAAACAATAATCAAAGATAATAAAAATATCTGTTATTGAGCATTCTTTGTTTTATGAGTATCATATTATTTTTGATAAGAAAAAAAACAATGGATCTCTTCACGATGAAATCCCATGGTCTCCCCTGAAGGAAGCGGTCACGTAAAATTTATTTCTAAATGCATGTTGTTTTCGTTCAAGGACAATGTTAGTAAGCAGCCATTGATGTAAGATAATAAACCTTTATCTTCTACAAACATGTATATTCTAATGAACACAACACAGATGTCAGAATGTTGAATGTTTTAGAGGTAACCCGAGTTCACATCCGGGTTTTAGTAGAGTTCTTGTTGCTCGATTTATAGTTATTTTACTGTACAGAGTTTTGCAGGTCATTGTATTATTAAATTTTAGTAAGAAATGATATGGATTTTAATGAACATGACAGACTATTCAACATTAAACTTAGACATAAATTCAAGTAAAGGAACAGCGCTTTTATTGTTGTTCTGCATTACACAGTCACTAGCAAGTTCTTCAACAATGAACAAAACTCATATCCTGTAATACGCCCCCTAGCCGCCAGTTGAGTGGTACTCTTTACTTCGGTCCTTTTGACTATTGTATTGTTAGTACCTCATCGATTTACGGCTTCTATGTAACCCATTTGGTATCGGGTGTGTCTAAAAGTCGGTCTCGGTTCCGGTTTGCTATCTAAAAATCGGTCTCTCGGTCTCAGTTCCGCCATAAAATATCTAGTTTTGAAGGGTAATAAAATATTTTTGTTAAACTATTTCAACTGCAATAACGTCATGAAATATTTTAAAAGAATATTCGGTTTCATTGAATTATTTAATAAAAAATCTGTAGTAGGGTAGTTATAAATAATATTCCTTTTAAAATCACAACAGACATATTTCATGACGTTATTGTTTGCAATTGAAATAGTTTATCAAAAAGATTTTATTACCCTTCAAAACTATATATTTTATACCGGAACCGAGACCGAGAGACCGATTTTTAGATAGCGAACCGGAACCGAGACCGACTTTTAGACACACCCTTTGGTATCTCCAAACTTTTATTTGTAATGTGATTGCATGGTGAACTCTTTCCCGATCTTTTTCCCGTAATTAATCTTTTTAATGATGAATTGTGTTATCATCTCCTGTTATTTTATCCCTTAAGAAAAGGTTAGTGAAACGAAGGTCTCTTGACGCATTTTTGTCAAAATTGTTCGGAGTTCGGTAATTTTGTTATTACCCTTATTCATATGATAAATCTGGTGGTATATGCACATTATTATAGTGATAAGAAAACAACATCGAAATGCATCGAACACTCGCACATAACTCGAATACAAACCTATGTATTTAATTTAGCTTGCATAACGCGTTCCTGGAATAACCTTCATCAGTTAGTTCAAAAGATTGGAAAGTCATATATTTTTTAAAAATCAAAACAAAAGGTTTAAGCATAATAACAAAAATCTGCTAAGGCTACCTACAGTATATAGAATACATCAAATTCGTCCTTGAAATACAAATTGCATAATTTATCGATATGCACACGATCTAGTCGGTCCCAATGACTCGTCGCATACACTTCACGCACACCGTCCCAAGATCGAAATCTTAATCCGTGCCTTATTAATACACATTTTTAAATATGACATTGACTAGTTGCTACATTTTGTATTTTGTTTTAATCTAATAACATGGATGGGTACTCGTAACGGTTCCCAGGACTCGACACAGATCGAGCTACCCAGTGCGTTCCCAGATAGCGGGTAGCCGGATTGCCCTCTCAATTTTCATTGGGGAGATGTCAAATAATAATACGGACAGCCTTAGACCACAACAGTTAACATGTTTTAAGAGTGTCTCGCTCCCTGAATGATAAAGACGATTTCGCATATTCAGTAGACGCATTGTATCCACTACAAAAGGCTAAATTGATGTCTCTACCCAACTCGCCATAATTTTCCAATGGCAGTCACACTTGTGTCGCTTCCTTGATTTTCACATCCCTTCCTCATTTGTGTATATATATTTTATATATACAATATTGTTGAACTTGTTATAATTCTGAATATAGCTGAAATGGTGATCGATAGACGTTAAGTAAACTAATCAATCAATCTATCAAAAGTATTTTAATTATTTAGAAACCATTGCTATTTTCTAATACATTTTATATTTTGAAGATATAACTACCGGTAGTATGGCGATATATTCAATCAGAGAAATGATTGATTGCAAGACAGCTGTGGGGATTCCCCTAATTGACCCAGAACAAATCTATTTAAATATATGGCCATTAGAACATATAAGCGAACAATTATAAAAGGGTCGCATGCTTGTTAATCGTTGACACTTTGCTCTGTTAAGTATATACAAGCCGTGGCTATCGGCAATCACTCCTGGTCAACAATATTGTAGTCATTAATTATTTTTCAGAGTTTTTATAGTGTTTATGATTATTACATGTGTATTTCAAGCTACTTAATTAGTACAGGTGTTATGATTCTTGTAGCTTTAGTATGGATACATCCTCTTCATTTGTTTAAAACTGCATCGGTGGTGTAATGGTTTGCGTGCTCGCCTCGAGTGCGGTAGATTATGGGTCGATCGGGTCAAACCAAAGACTATGCAATTGGTATTTATTGCTTCTCCGCTAAGCGCACAGCATTAAGGAGAAAGAGCAAATACTGGTTGGCTGGGAATCAGGCGAATGTGTCTATCCACTGACTGTTCTGTCTGTATCTGTATTGGGTACGTTGTAGATCCCGGAACGGTTTTATACACCGGTTGCTTCAGTGAGCTAACACTATAAAAATCCAAATACTAGTAAGCGTTTTGGTCTAGTACAAAACATTTCTCATTATCATCTCATTGAAAATTAACTTGTTCTAGCCATGATATATAGCTGAAAAATAGCTGAGTTGGCGCTTAACTACATAACACTCACTCACTCGCTCATTGGCTTAAACATCACACCGAGGATACACAGGGTATATATAGACATAATATTTAGTTGCTCCACTGCGAGATACAATTTCTCCGAAAAAGTCGCCAGCTCCTTGTGCGGAACGAATGAAATAAGCAACTCGCACATACGGACGGAGCGCAATTACATACCTTGTATTTGGAAAGTACTTCTAAAGTTCGTTGTACGTAAAATGTAGTTTGCAGCAGCTACAACGGTTGTTACAAGGCAAACGTCCAGGATCCCATCAGCCGCAAATTTTAAAGGTGGTTACCACACCCTATATGGCGCAGTTTTCTCTGCAAGATTTGTAAACGTGTTCTGTCATGAATATATCGGAAATACTGATTTCTTGACATTGAAAAACAATCGATCATTTTAAGCTGTATTTTCTAGAATCAGTAGTGATAAATTGGCAGAAAAAAACTGATTATTTTACATTTTTCATTTTAAATTCAAAGATATATTCAAATTTACAGTCAGAAGGTCTACAGTAAATACTGAAACAAGAAAGATAACTCCTTGACTTAGAAATTGTTAATCACTTGTGTGGAGTGCTGATCTTTTTTTAACCTAAATTAGTTTTACGCTGACCAGTATAATACATGTAGTTTCCAAAAAGAGCAAAAAATTAAATTTTTAGCATTAAGATCATTCTGTTAAACCATGTTGGATTCAGCTATTTTATCAATATATATGTTACAGTAAATTTGTATAATCAGGAATTATGCATAATTACTGAATTTTCAGTAATTATGTATAATTACTAAACATGATTATATATAATCCCTGAAATTGACCAATAAATATACATATTTACTGAAAATGTTGTTAATTATTCTACAAATTTACTGGTTTGATTTTTAGGAAATTTGAATAATTATAATAATCTTAGATAGACTTGATCAGTCAATGTTAATGCCATATATTAAAACATAGATATTGAATGTTAATCTATTTAAAAACCTTGAAAGTGAGTAGATTTTGTTCGGTTATTTCTTCTCAAGAAAGATACTGTTTAACAACATTGATGCATATAATACGCTCAGGCACAAATGTCTCTTGGATTGGAGCAAAACTATGCTCAAATGTTACTGCAACTTGCAGAAGATAAATCTAAATGTAAGATATGGACCAGGAGCAAATATGATGAGATTGTGGACTTGATGACAAAAGAGACACGCAAAGAAGACAAAACTCCTGCATATTATTACCTGTTTAAAAAGTAAGTTTATTTTAAACATTTTACTTTTGTTTACTATATAACTTATGTGAGCTATTACCAATACAAAACATATTTTCTATGACGAAAGTTTTCAAATTACAAAGATATATGGGTTTGAAAGGTATATTGTATTTAAAATGAGACCCTTACTATATCTGTCAACAAAATATTCATAGACTTAAGCATCTTAAGTACTTGTTGTTGCTTAGTTATGAACTTGAACATTGCAATAACATAGAACTGAATATAACCCAGTCACTAAAAACTGAAAGTATATGGTAACATTGATATAGACAAAAAGTTTCCATTTTCTGTTTTGACTCTGATCACTTTCTTACATCTGTTTTAGGAATGAAGTCCTTCCGTGTGGTGATGTACAAAAGATAATCAGGAAACACAGTTCTTGTGAAGATGACATAAAGTATTGTTTGTCTAGAATATAATGGCAATTGTGCATGAAAAGACTGACAAGGGGTATCGTTTGGCTACAAAGTACGGAATTCTGCTAGGCTCTTACGGAGTGACAAGGAATCAATTTGAGTGGATAGATTCTCTATTTTTGGGACCTTCCGACATATCAATTGAACATTTTATTTCTCTAAGACGTGCTGTAAAAGCAGATTCACTATTTGAAGGACAGGGTTTTTTAAAATGTGGTTGTTGTGGTAAAAACAGATGTGAAACAAATAGATGTGCATGCAGAAAGGCTGGACAAATGTGCAATAGTAGATGCCATCCAAATCTTGCATTTAAAAATAAATGAATGTATTTATCACTCCTTCTTTGTAAAGTGTTTTATGTGACATTCATTTGATTAAATCGTTAAACTTTTAGTCCTTTTCTAACACATGTAAAGTTAAATAAGGAGAAATGAGCATTTCAGTAATTATGCATAATAACTGGCAATATTTGTAGTAATTATACATAATCACTGAAAATTTCAGTAATTATATATAATTCCTAAACCCGTCAGTTATTATACATAATTCCTAAAAATTTCAGTAATTATGCATAATTACTAATTATACAAATTTACTGTAACATATATATATATACAATGTATATATAAATCAATGTCTTGAAAACACCAATAATGACACGAACAGACATTACAATGAACAATGTACAAATGTACAAGTCGTATAACAATCAATCTAATTAAAATTCGATCTTTGTTTACTTCGATTGTCGTACATACGCGACATAACTAAACCGGGAGCAATTAAAGATCGAATTTTAATTAGATTGTATAACAATCCACTGATTTGTCAAATTAATTCGTTTCGTAATAATATAATTTCGTAATTTAGTATTTTACTTATATCAATGTAAAAAAGAACAGTTAAATCATTCTTCAGAATATCTTTGATGATAATTTTATGAATGAAATAAATTATTAATTAATTAACAAATTTTAGACACAAATAATATAGGACTATATTGCAGGGGGAATAAAAAAAAGACTTATATTTTGACGTATGCGGCCTCACATTAGCAGAAGGAAAAAAATGACAAGCTCAAAATCAAGGTTTGGACAATAAATTACAATATACAATGCTGTCGGCTAAGTAGACGCATCTAAGGGTTTTAACTTCTCTGTACATTCATAGCAGAAATAAATTTCTGATGGGTTTTTAGAAGGGAGCAGATTAACATCTTGTCTATCGGTAATCTCGTTGAGATTACAGTAGACTTCCGAAGAAATTTTCTGTCTGTATCTTCATCCCAAACTCTTCACAAGTTCTATCAAAGGTATTCTGGAAATTTAAATCCCCCATCCCCGTTGCAATCAGATGCATATTTTGTCATGAACGGATTGTGTCCGGAAAAAAAATCCAACAAGTACATTTACATACATGTGATAGAGTTGCTATGCTACAACTGGAGATTTGCAAATTTTTGGCTGGAGATTTGATCTCATAGCTGGAGATTTTTTATCGACGTTTATCGACGTATTTGATGCGTGTTTTTATTGTTTATTGAAGTTTTCCTTTTGCTTGTTTCAGTATTGAACCAACTGCATCCCACTTCAATATGTATTGTTTACATTTCTGTCTTAAGTAGTGTTTCATATGTTGAATGAAGGATAAAAACTTTATTTATAATTTATTCATAATCATAAGGCTATAACAAAGCAATAACAATGAAGGCAGAATGTTCTGAACAATAAAGTCATAGATCACTAAAATTAAAAAGTCACTATTCATCACATGTAGTCACAGAATTTACCCTTAAAAAGTCACAGATATAATCACAGCAAGTGAAAGTCACAAATACTTTGATTAGCTTTGGTCCCAAACAAGCCATAACAACTCAATCCGAGATGAATTCATTGATTGTTTGATCGAAATAAGAAGTTTTTTCGGCCTCAAAGGTTGATCGACTCGTGTCTGCACAACGTTTATTTTGTCACTTTATAACTATTTTTAATTGCCGCTATCCCACTTCTAATCATCTAAGCGTCTGTCACAAACACACTTCCTTATACCCAATTAACTGTCAATCAGTGGATAATTGTTGTATAATCATCAACACCTTAATTAATCACCATCATGTCACTGTTTACCTGTAAAGGTGTCAAACAGATCAATAACCGGATATCATTCGTATCTCTCGGTGTTTTTCGTCAGTGCGGGGTTTCCAAATGGGGAATTTCCAGAAATATTGATCGCAAAATGTACATTGTAGGGCAAGATTTTTTTGTTCTTGAATTTTTTCACGGGCGGAAGATTTTGAAAGTTGACGGGAGAGACGGAAGGGACCCTCAAAATCGGGAGAATAATGCTCCCGCCGGAAGGTTCACATGTATGCATTTATAACTGGCAAGGCGACATTATCATATCATGATAATGATTGTACATGTAACTTGTTAGTGTTCTCGCTATGATATAGTTGAAAAATGATCATTTGGTCATACACAATAATCAACCAGGGATCGCGCTGTCGGTCGCCAATGTCGCAATTTGCGATTTTTTTTCTTGACTGGCGACTGAAATCGGCTTCTGGCGATTTTTTTGGTACCTAGATTTCCTTGTGTAAAATTATCTATAATCACTGTGTACCGTAACAAAAATCAATAATCCATAAAATACACTATGACAATTTTATTACCGGTACATGTTACAAGCCAATCAACGGATTATAGAATTTTTGTTTTGATTATGTAATCTTTGATCTCACCTGGCTTGATTTACCTGGACAAAGAATTCAATCAACGATAATGATTTTTTTTTAAAGTTATGACATGTACTCAAAATGCCACAGTACATGTATGTATCATATTTAATATGATATTTAAAAAGTGGACATAATAATATTGTAATCGTCATTCATTGCAGGATTTGTCACAATGTCCGCCATATATTACGTACTATTTTTTTGTCACGTTTCATTTATGAAATTGTCGATATCATGTTTATTGAAATCTATCGTATCCATTAAGTATTTTGAAAGTGATTTTCTCAAAAAGTTATAAACTTTAAAATGGTGTGATCAGCAGTTCACAATCCAGATTGTTATCGATCTGCTTCCGGGTAACAATTACGTTCTATTCATAGCACTATTTACAAACAGACACGTGTTTGCAATAAAAAAAAAAAAATAACTACTGTATTTTTATTCCAATTGTTGCAATTTGATTATGAGGTCTGAGAAATAATAATTTATTTTACAACTTGCTTCAGTTTATGACGTTTGTTCTATATTTTCATTACCTACAAGGAATCTACATTTGTTTGTACATATAGAAATTGGACAAATTTGAAATGGAAAGAGAACATAATTTTTTTTCTACTGAAGACTACACAAATATCATGAATTATTACAATTATTGTGGTATTAGACTAAAGCACAGTAACATTTCAAAAAGGGGTGGGGGATGGGTTTATTACAATTTGTGTGGTATTAGACCAAACCATAGTAATATTTCAAAAAAGTGTGTGGGGGGGGAGGTTTACAATTTGGGTTGTATTAGATCAAAATCGTAGCAATGTTATGTTTTATCAGTTGATTGCTAATTTGCAGAGTATGTTCCCATCCTAGGAGGTTTTTCATATCTTTTCAATCTCCATCCACAGTTTCGGTTCGAAAAAATTGGCTCCTTGTAAAAATTTTAGCTGGCTCCTGACTTTCAAAACTGGCACCTGAAAATGGCACCTGGCCATTTTTCTGGCTCCTACTTTTTGGGAGCCAGAGCAGCCCCTGATCAACCATTGATAAAATAGGGCTATAGTTCATGCAAACAAAATATTTAAGAAATAATTCATGGAAGCCAGAGTGTATACAGTTTTAACATGGGTAACATTATTTTTGTACAAATTTTATCCCGAGCGTTAGCGAGGGATAAAATGCAATGAAAATAATGTTACCCATGTTAAAACGTGATACAAACTCTGGCTTCCATGAATTATTTCGATTCTAGTAGGAAAAATCTAAATTTTTTTTTTAAGTGGAAGTCGGTAATGGAAATGCATTTCATAACAAAATTCACTAACCTTCATGTTTTACAGTTTACAATTGTTTTTCTTTTATGTATAAATAGACTGTGATGCTATGAAGTTACTGATATTTTCCAATTTAATGGCATTTTGAATTTAGCAACTTAAACAAGTAAAATGCTCACAAAATCTTAAAAATAAATCGGTAACCATGTCTTTCAATGTCATCAGCGTTCCTTGTAAACGACTTCCGGAAGATGTTAAATTTCAAAAGTCAAAGTCCATTGATGGTTGTCTTAAGTATTTATTCCGGAAAAATATAGGTAAAAACAATACAGGCATTTTTATGTTTGTTATGCACCACAGTGCTGTATGAATACATAAATTCACTAGGGAATTATGTTTGTAATTTGTTCGTCAATACGCATGAGCGAATTAAAATATATCGTGAGTTTTATCACTGTATTATTTATATAGCCAATGAATGACGTCATGTTAGAATTGTTAATAACATGTACAACTACAAATAAAATTAATTAATGTCTTTTATCATCCTGACATATGTTTATCCAACAAAAAGAAATACTTACTTGTTTATCTAAAGAATCAATTGTTTTAATATAAACTACACTGTTCCATTGTTCTTGATGTCAAAATTGGCTTCAGTAGTGTCCAGGGTTACAAATTAAAACTAAAGTATGGGATATTTTATTATGGCCAATCGGGCAATCTCCTTCACACGGGTCCCTGTAAAGTGAGAAACGAAACAGAGCGAAACGAAACAACGAAATGAAATACAACGAAATGAAACAAAATCTGTAAACTGAGAAACGAAACAGAATATGCAAACTGAGAAACGAAACGAAACAAGATCATTCAATGAATTCTATAAAAAAAAATCATTCTTTGACGTCCGCGTCTGTTTAAGCTTTACACATGTGTATATGTTCGAG
>MJUT01052187.1:45565-61227 GCA_002080005.1 Gigantidas platifrons
CCAAAATGACCATAAAAATGTTAGGGTAGGCATTTTTGAGAGCAAAAAAATAGGGTTGGTAGGGAAACCCTAAACACACATATTTTTTGTTTTGCCTCATCATTTCATCGACATGTAAATTGTTGTTGCTATGATACACCTAAACCAAATTGCTCACTTGGTGTAAACAACATCACTCACTCTACACCAGTGCAAATAGTATATGATTAATTCTACTCGCTATTTTATAGCACAAAAATATATCCCTTAGCACTCACTCTTTTTTTGAGGGAGGGAACTATAGTCTCTGGAATAAATTACAGACCTTCCAAACATCACTGATAAACTTTATTGCACAATGTATGGAGTATGCCCAACTTAGGAAGGAATCCAACTGTCAACTTTAGGCACTGATTGTATAGGTAGGTACACACCCAATTACTGTAGTATACCTCTTATAAGGCCATCCCTTCTGCATTGATTAAAATGTGGCCTTATAAGAGAGATGGCCTCTCTTTAAGTGGAATTAAACAGTTTACTATCTCAGTTCATTTTAAATCTGGCTTGACAACAGGAGTGACCTTTGGTGAGAGGGGCCTTATAAGAGGGGGACTATTGTACCATATGTGCGATCACAGGCATGACCACACAATTTCTATACATATACACTGTACATGCTGTAGCCATATTTTCTTTAAATTTCAGACACAGACACTACAAATAGACTTTTTGACCAAGATTTTACCCAACTATCATTATCTAAAGAAAGCAAAAGCAGGAACTCCACAGAAGAACTGATATATGATATGTCTAGGGCTTTTTAAAAATAATTTATTTTAGGTACGTTACAAATTATATTTTAAATCCTGGATACATTTAAGCTTTGCCTCAAAATTGCGGAGTAAGCTCGCTTCTTTGAAATTCCTGTTACTAAATTTTTTTGTCCCCCGACGCTTCGTCGAAGGGGACTATAGAAATGGGTGTCGTCCGTGTGCTTGGTTTCCAGATGATAACTTGTGAATGAAAAGTCAGTTTGAAGCTAGGTGTGGTATGTAAGTGTATCTTATGAAGAACTAGGTCAAGTTCGATAATGACAATTTTTCAACTATTTTTACTAGAGTTATGGCCCTTTTTATACCTCAATATTGCTAAATATTTGGTTTCCAGATGATATTATAACTTGGGAACAAATAATCAGATTGAAACTAGGTTTGGTATGTAAGTGTATCTAATGAATATCTAGGTCAAGTTCGATAGCGATCGTTTTTCGACAAATCTTACCAGAGTTACATCCCTTTTTATACTTCGTCCGTGTGTCCAGAATTGGTTTCCAGATGATAACTTGTGAACAAAAAGTCCAATTGAAACTAGGTTTGGTATGTAAATGTAACTCATGAATATCTAGGTCAAGTTCGATAATGATGATTTTTCAACAAATCTAACCAGAGTTACTCCCCTTTTTTTTTACTTCAAAATGGTCCTTGGGTGATCCCCTTTCAGAATTATTTAAGTCAGGTGAGTGATACAAGCTCACCTGAACCTCTAGTTTACAGTAGTTTCAAAATTTAATCTTACCATATAACCTTGGCGTCGGGGGACCAGTGGCCAACGGCCTTTTATTTGAAGAGAAAATGTCACTGGTCATGCTCGGATGTATAATACACATACCCTTCTACAACATCGTTTCTCGGGATTTAAAGGTGTGTTTTATACATAACCAACTACGGGTGTTTTATTATTTGTCTTGTATCAATGAAATGAAAAACAAAGAATACCACATTGTCTGAACAATTTATTACATTTGCTAAGCAATGGACTGAACTTGTTGACCAAACTTGTTCGTCAATCTGTCAGTTGGCATATGAGAGTCAGTACTCATAAAATGAAAAAAGAAAAATTCTTTTATCTAGTCGATAAAAGTTTGTTAGATCAGCAATATCAGATCAGCCTGATATGGATACATGAGCAATAAAGATTATAAAACTTTTACTTCAATATTTCAAAATTTAATTTATTACACAAAATATTTGAAGATAATCTGAAGCCAAAAATTGATAAAGGACAGACAATATAATCACTGTAGCGAAACACATGATAAAAGAAAGATAGCTGAATACCACATTGAAACCATGATAATAACATATGTTATTTAAGAAAATGCGATTTTATTCTTATTAAATCTTAACTTTTTTTTATTGAAATATACATCATTGTATAAGGGAGTCATTGTAGAATATTACCATACCATTTAAACATCATCAGATATTACAGTTCCCCAAAACATTCATGCAACTAGTTTACTGACAAAAGTCTTTGAATGTTCTTACAAACTGTAAGACTTATTGGAATTTAGTTGGTATTGTTATGTTCTACAGTTATGTTAATGTATGTTTCGATGTGAAACCGTTTGATTTTAGAAGAATTTTTATGCATTTTCTTAAATAATGTACATTATTTCTATGGTTTCAATATTATCATAATAACCGGAGTATGTGGATGGCTGATAACCATATTTTCATCAAGGGGAGATAATGCAGATGATACTATGACAAGATGTCCATTGCATTCCTTGGTCCAGAGGTAAACAAAAAAAGTACATACATATTTTGATTACTGATTTATATTAATGAAATAATAATAAATAAAAAAAAGTAGTGTTAAAAGTTGTTCTTTATGTCTATCTTTCAGCTTTACAATTTACATCTTTGGTTGTGGATGGTGTAATGGTTGGTGTGGTCGCCTCGAGTGTGGTAGATTGTGGGGTTGAGTCCCAGTAGGGTGTAACCAAAGTCTATGAAATTGGTATTTGCTGCTTCTCCACTAAGCACCCATCATTAAGGAGTAAGAGCAAAGACGGGTTGGCTCTTATTAGGATAATGTGTCTCAGCGGGGCGACATGTCTACCCGCAAGCTGTTGTTTCAGTAAGAATGCTCCCTAAGCTGTACCTGAATGGTCACCGAATGTTCTGTAACCGATTTTGTGTTTTTATTTTTGAAGCAGATTGGAAATTCAAGATGGCCACCACTTTTGAACAGAGTTGAGCATAGATAGGAGTGTACAGGATGTTTTAAACAAAACTTCAGAAGTAATTTAAGATGGCCACCATTATTGTACATAATTTAACAATCTTTTCTTTATTTCAGTGCAATATTTATTTATGGAGAATGGGAAACCAATCTAATTTTATAAATTAGATTAATGAGAAACTGAACAAAGTCAAAGATGAGCTGTAGGAATATTTCAAGATAGAGATTGTTAATGGCTTTATCTAATTACCATGTTCTTATATAGAAATTGAAACATTGGATACAAATTGTATTGACAATATAATTAATGATATTGCAAATGTTAGTGGTCATGATTGTATGGTAGTTGGATTTATAACTACCTATGCAATCCATGCCCATCAACACTGTTGTTGTGAATTCGAATCCCACTCAGGCGAGGTGTACTCGATACAACATTATGTGATAAATTTTGTCAGTGACTTGCAACAGGTCGGTGGTTTTCTCCGGGTTCTCCGGTTTCCTCCACCAATAAAACTGACTGTCACGATATAACTGAAATATTTTTGAAAGTGACATTAAATACCCATAATCCTAACACTATAGCAAATGTTCTATTAAAAGCAGTATGAGATAACTTTTGGGTTTTTAAAAGAAATATAAATTGAAATCACATTACGAGTGACTGGTTTTAAAGCGATTGTATAAGACCTAGAAAGGATTATTGTAAAAATAAAAGGTTGTACAAACACTATGGGTCCAATCTATTCAAAGAGAGACTACGAAATTCTGAAAAACATTACAAAGCAAACTGGATGAAAAAATTAGATTGTATAATGACAATTTGTGCATTTTTTCATTGTATGCAATGTTCGAATTACTTAAAAAAACAGAAAAAACTATACTGTGCCTTTGTGGACTTTGAGAAGGTGTTTTATTTAATTTACAGAAATTTTCTCCTATGGAAACTTTTAGAAAATACTGTTTTATGGAAAATCATATGTTTCAGTAGTATGCATCAAGATATAAAATCTTGTATAATAGACAATGGTGAAAAATCAAATGTATTTTCTTGTGAAATGGACGTACGCCAGGAAGAAAATCTTTCTCCTTTCTTATTTGCTATTTTCCTAAATGATTTGCAGGAAAAAGATTTAGACAGTGTAAAATCTATTACTTGTGATCTGGAATATGTCTTGACTGTATTGCTTAAAATATTTTATATTGTATGCAGGTGACATCATATTATTATCTGAAAGTAGTGAAGATTTACAAAATATGCTTAAGAAATAAATCATGGAAGGCAGAATGTGTTTTGAGTTTTAACATGGGTTGGTGGATATTAGTATTTTATCCCGAGCCGGAGTCTGGTTTGTCAGGTTAAAATACAGAAAACCTGACTAGACCATAGTGGGTGCCATGTTTGCAGAGTACCATTCTCCTTTTCCTTCAAAGACCCTGAAGTAGATTTCTAAATAGAGTTGGCACATCGCAGTCACTAAAAAAAATATTCTTTTATATCCAACTTCCCATATTTTTCCAATAGCAGTCAAAGGTTTTTTCCATCCCTCCTTCATTTCTGTATTATTTTTATATACAAAATGTACATGTATTGTTGAGTGAGTGACTGTTGTTTAATGACAAGTGAGTAATTTTTCAGCCATATCATGGTGAGAACAAGTTACATTCGATGAGATGATAATGATGTCCACTTTGTACTAGGCCAACACCCTTAGTTAAATTTTTATAGTGCTAGCTCACTGAATCAACAGTTCATGAGTAGACATGTCGCTCCACTCAAACATATTTAGCGGAGAAGCAACAAATACCATTTTTATAGTCTTCGGTTTGACCCAACTGGGGCTCGAATCTACAATCAACTGGAGACGAGCACTCTAACCATTAAACCACCAATGCGGTTATTATACCCCCTGCAAACAAAGTTTGGGGGGTATATAGGAATCGCCCTGTCTGTCCGTCCGTCCGTCCGTCCATGTACCTTGTAAGCGCAACTCCTCCTAAGCGGCTTATTGGATTTTTATGAAACTTTGCACACTTGTAGTACACTACCTGCAAGGGGAGATAATTCAACTTATACTTTCACGAAAAGGGGGGGCATGTACCTTGTAAGTGCAACTCTTCCTAAACGGCTTATTGGATTTTTATGAAACTTTACACACTTGTAGTACACTACCTGCAGATGTGCATGAAGGAATATGGTTGCTGTCCAAAATTTAAAAGGGGAGATAATTCAACTTATACTTTCACGAAAAAGGGGTGGCCATGTACCTTGTAAGCGCAACTCCTACTAAACTGCAAGCGGGGGGTATCACTCAGTGAGGTCACTTACATTCCTAGTATATATTATTGAACTTGTTCTCACCTCACCCTGAATATGCATGAAATTCTGTATTTGCCGATGGACATTAAGCAACCAACAATTAATCACTCAATACAAGAAAAATTTTAAGATACCAAAGGGGTAATCGGAAGACGTAATTCAAAAAGGACATAAAATACAATGGCCAAAAGAAAAAACAAAAAGACATATAGGGTCTAACACCGGGAGAGGTGCAAGATAGTAAAATCTGTGACACCCGAGGGTGTCACAGATTTTACTATCTTGCACCTTTTACGGTGTTTGACTCTTTTTCTCACCCCTCTCTACCGTGTCAATGTTTGTTTACTTTTTGTGTAGTTTTGGCGCATTAATTTGCGAACCGTATCACAGGACCAAAATGCCACGTAATAAAATAAAACAAGATTTTCATTTTAGAGCATTAAAGAGGTTCAATATAATAAAGTTAACAAACTTGTGATAGATTCTACAATAACAAAATCTTACACCTTTTACGATGTTTGCCCCTTTTTCTCATCTTTTTCTATCGTGTCAATATTTGTTTACGTTGAGAAAATATATAGAGTGCTCTCCCTTGTTCGGTAACTAACGTATCTAACGTAAATAAAAAAAATTACCTCCTTTTTCACCAACGTCAAACAACGTTTTTACAGGCATTTATCGCGGTTGTAGTAGCATTTATATAATATATTTATAAAATACATTGTATTTTATTGTGAAATACATTTAAAATACTGCCAAGACACTATAAATTGACAATTTAATTCAACAATGGAAAACAATTTTGCGGGGAAAACGGCGTGTAGCTTGTCTTACCCTGGTGCCGGGGTAAGATAGAAAAATCTTTTTCACCTAAATTAATGGACTACTTTATCCAAGGGGTGAGAAAAACTGATCTACAAAACATTACACAGAAAACTAAAGATTGAACAACATTAACCTCGCTAAGAAACGCTGGTGAACTCAGGTGTTCCGGAAAGGTAAGCAGTTGCTGCTCCACTAGTGGCATCTGTCATACTACTCTGGTTACAAGCCAGCTGATAAATCATGAATAAGAAAAGGACCATTTTGTGATTGCGACAAATGCAACATATACGTCGTCATAGGTGACAGATATTTTCGTTTCTTTTAGTTTCCTTTTATTTTCAAATGTTGTTTACCTATAAATTTAAATCACAAAATGTGCCTTATATATGTATGAAGGAGGTGGATATTTATTTTCTTAAAAAAAACCTCATACTATTTCTGCATTAATTATGTTTATTCATAAGGCTACAAATATTTGTAATATTTGTTCCCCATCACATAATTTTACTCTACATTAGAGTTATTTCCCTTATTTTGAGAGAAAATATTTTTGACAACCAATGCTCATTGTTTTGAATTGATATTCTTTAGGTAGTCAGAAAAATGAAAAGACTTAATACAATTTTTTATGAGACAGTGTATTTAAGATTATGTTCATAAATTTGGTTTTGCATTATGTTCCTATATAAAGTGTTGCATTATACAAGGATAACCCACGTCTCTATAACTTTCAAAACGTATATTTGTTTATTTAAAAACTACATAGGAACCTAAATAAGTTGTATATATATCACTTGTGGGGGGATTATTCCACACACATGGGTGATTTCGGTAAGTTCTAGGGGATTTCGGCAAGTCAAAAGGTACCACGACTTACCGAAATCACCCCTGTGTGAGGAATAATCTCCCCTGAAGTGATATCCTATGTAGTTTTTAAATAAACAAAATATACGTTTTGAAAGTTATAGAGACGTGGGTTATCCTTGGGTGCTAGGCATTTCCGGTTCGCTTGTCTCAATATTTCAAGTTCCACATTTATTATCTTTTCTTATTTTTTTTATGTATTATTTGTAACATAAATATGCATTTGTCCTTTTCAGAAATAGAAACCGAAAGACACGTCAAAAATAACACATGCGCTATGGAAATCAAAATAAGATGGATGATACGAAAACATATGACATACGAAAACATATACCGTGACGATATATTGTATATACAGAAGCAAAATTGCAACAAATAGGATCTATGAACGGTTTATGTAATTTTTTTAAACTTTGAAACATTTATTGTACGGCTACAGTCATACAACAAAATCATATCGGTGTTAAAAATTACATGATTCTCCGCTAAGCACGCACCATTCATTATGATTAAATTTCTTTACAGTATAATAAGTTTTACGTAAACGTTATAGATATGCAAATAAGCAAAGGCTGTAGTATGGAATTATTTTCCGCACAGATGATTCCGCAGTTAGTTTAAAAAAAAAATAATTAAGGTGTGTTCGATAAATGCGATTAGGTGTGTTCGTTACAAGTCGTAATACGACAAAAATGAATGATAATAAATGCTATATGCGATCTTGTAACAAATGCACAACCATACATTGTGCTTAGTCTTATTTTCGGAGGACTGAAAAGAGGTAGAAAATAATTCATGATAAAGAGAGCAAAGACTGCTTGGCTCGGAATCAATATAATGTGTTCGAATGGGGCGACATGTTCAAGACCCGTGGACTGTTGTTTCATCAAGCTAGCGCTATACAAATCCAACTATTTACTAAGCGTGTTGGTCTAGACCTCACCAGCATCTCATTGAATACTTATTTTCGCCGTGATATAACTAAAACTTGCTGAGTTGGAGTTAAAAAAACAATCACCCACTCGCTTATTACCGTGGGTGAAATATTTGTGAAAACAAAAATACAAAAGTAAAACGCCAGTTTCGAAGTATTTTGAACCGCAGCGGTGGCACTCGCTCGCTTTTTACCGTTGGGGTAACCGCCAGTTTCGAAGTATTGTGAAACACCTACCTTCTCGTTTTCATACCACCTTCGAACTCGCTTAGTCAGGAAACGCAGGGAAAAAAACCCAGAAAAGTATTGTGCCAATCCGCACCATGTACATGATATAGATGGGGTGGGATTTAATTGTTTTCAAAACTGAAAGGATAATGCCATACCGATCTGTGAGTATGTCAGATGTATTTAAAAAAAAAAAAATTGAATATTTTTGTGTAATTAGTTTGTATGTATTCGGAAAATAACCAGTTCGAGTTTTGTTTGATGTCAGTTGATTATTGAAATAGACCGGATTCATATAATATATATTTATTGGTTTTTATTTTCGTCAGGGTGTTCAATCAATCTCTATCCTTAGAGTCTAGTCCTGTATTTGGAAAAAGAAAAGATGTGTTTTCCGATTGGTTCAGATACTATTAAAGTCTAACTAGCAAGCCCTGTGCCCCGATCCTCAACCTAAGCAACTCAATACTCCAGTACAAAGAGAAATTACAGTGAGACAGTTAATCACCAGAGAGAAAAAGTTCAGTACTCGGGGACCAGTAGCGTCAATTGCGACCTTAAAGATCAGGATCAGGTCACAGTGTTCAATCAACTGATTTCTGATTGGATAAGGCCATAGGGTATATAAGAAAAAAATCAAAATTGTCTTCCATCTTGAATTATATTCAAAACCTACTAAATCTCTTATTTATCATTGCAGAAATCAAAATGTCGAATAGCGTAGAAATGTCTTGTGCAGTTGTTAAAAGAAGGGTAGTTGCCAAAAGGTAGGACGATTCTTATAAAATTATTATAACTAGTGGTCAAAATAAATTATTTTTTTTACAGGCACTGGAGGAAAGACACCTCCCCCTTTTTTTCCCATATACATGCAATTAGAATAGATATTTTCACATGAAATACATTATTTAGTCTTCAAGTGTAACTAAATTGAACTATGTTAATCATAAAGTTAACATTTTCTACTAACCAAATGCAAAAAAAAATAAACAAAATCAGACACTCGATGGAAGAACCCTCACCCCCTTTTTCAAGTAAAATATTTTCTTAAATTAACATTTGACGGTTAAATGTATTTTAAATGAAAAATTAACACTTTTAGCTACTAAAAATACACACAAAACGGGATATGGTCATTTCCTCACAGATGCCTGTGAAAAAAAATGTCGGTCAATTTATGAAAGACATTCTGTATGTTCACAATTGTTTCAGAGGTGAATTTTCCAATGTTGATATATTCTTAGTTACCATTGCTATTGTTAGCCAAATGTTCCATTGGTAGCCTTTAAACTGTATGGTTATTTATTTATCAATAACTAGATATCATATTCACCATTGGTGGCCATCTTGCCAAGGGTGTGTTCGACTTGCACTTTGCAATGTTGATGAAAGGAAGAACACAAATATATCTTAAATGAGTAAAAAATGCACTGTAGATATACAACAGCACATAGTTAAAATATTTTACATGGGTGTTTGTTTGTTTGATGGTGGGTTTTTGGTGTTTGATGCCTCTTTCAACAATATGCCAGTTTTATTGGTGGAGGAAACCAGAGAAAACCATCCACCTGTCTGCAAGTCGCTGACAAACTTTATCACATCATGTTGTACACCTCACCCTGATTGAGATTCGAACTCAAGATATTAGTGGTGATATGCACTGATTGTATAGGTAGTTGTACATCCAATTACCATACGGTCACAGCCACAATATACCCTATTTTACATGGGGATGCTTTTTTATAACATTAAAAGAAATAAAAAATATAAAAAGGATTTTGCAGAATTCGACAGAATGGTCATGATTTATATGGAATTTGTAATTTTTTCTTTATTTGCTATGCGAAAGGTAGGAACTCCCACTGTTTACATATTCATAAGTTGTATTTTAATGCCTCAAAATTGTATCAGAAGTGGGAAAAGTTGCCACATGTATGCCATATTTACAATGTTTTCAAGTTCAAAGATACCTTTTCTACATTTCATCATGGCACTACTTATGCTGGGAGTGCCTAGCCTTCACCATATAAACATCATGTTGTGCTAATTATTTTTACAATTTTTTACTTAAAACAAAAATCTGAATTCTATGAAAATGATGCTGCATCATGAAAAAGTGGAAACTTTACAATCCATTATTAGTAGAGTATGATGTCTATGGGAATATTTGAAAAAAGCATCTTATATTTATATCAAGTAGCTCTTATTGTTTTTGGTGCATTTTTGCTGTTAAATAAAATATCGAAGGACACTAAGAAATTTTGATAAAAACAAATTGCCACATCAAGTTCTCCCTTTGAATTTGACAAGTGTTATTATAATGAACACAGGCACTTGTTTCTATTAATGGGGGGGGAGGAGAGGGGGAGGGAGGGAGGAAGGGTCCCCCCATTGATAGAAACAAGTGCCTGTGATAATGAACCTTAATTATATAAAGCAATAAACAAAATATTTTTATAAAAAATAATATCCTAATTATTGATCATGAATTATTTCAATAAAACAAATTTTATTTAAGACGAAGACAAAAAAAAAATCAAATTTCCCCCTTTTCCCATCAAAGTCAAAACAAAGCTCATTTTTAACCAATATCACAGCTGTTATACCACTATCAGTGGAAAAATCTGATTAAGGTTCATTATAACACATACTAAGGGTGCACTCCATATACCAAATTAGATTTATTGTCCCCCGACGCTTCGTCGAAGGGGACTATAGAAATGGGTGTCGTCCGTTCGTCCGTGTGCTTGGTTTCCAGATGATAACTTGTGAATGAAAAGTCAGATTGAAGCTAGGTGTGGTATGTAAGTGTATCTTATGAATAACTAGGTCAAGTTCGATAATGACAATTTTTCGACTATTTTTACTAGAGTTATGCCCCTTTTTATACCTCATAATTGCTAAATATTTGGTTTCCAGATGATAACATGGGAACAAATAGTCAGATTGAAACTAGGTTTGGTATGTAAGTGTATCTAATAGATATCTAGGTCAAGTTCGATAGTGATCGTTTTTCGACAAATCTTACCAGAGTTACATCCCTTTTTATACTTCATCCGTGTGTCCCGAATTGGTTTCCAGATGACAACTTGTGAATAAAAAGTCAGATTGAAGCTAGATGTGGCATGTAAGTGTATCTTATGAATATCTAGGTAAAGTTCGATAATGACAATTTTTCAACAATTTTTACTAGAGTTATGCCCCTTTTTATACCTCAAAATTGCCAAATATTTGGTTTCCAGATGATAACCTGGGAACAAATAGTCAGATTGAAACTAGGTTTGGTATGTAAGTTTATCTCATGAATATCTAGGTCAAGTTTGATAGCGATAATTTTTCGACAAATCTTACCAGAGTTACATCCCTTTTTATTCTTCAAAATTGCAAATTTTTTTTGGTTTCCAAATTGTAACTTGTGAACAAATAGTCAGATTGAAACTAGGTTTGGTATGTAAGTGTATCTCATGAATATCTAGGTCAAGTTCGATAGCGATCATTTTTCAACAAATCTAATCAGAGTTACTCCCCTTTTTTCTTACTTCAAAATGGTCCTTGGGTGGTCCCCTTTCAGAATTATTTAAGTCAGGTGAGTGATACAAATTCACCTGAACCTCTAGTTTACAGTAGTTTCAAAATTTAATCTTACCATATAACCTTGGCGTCGGGGGGACCAGTGACCAACGGCCTTTTATTTTTATATGAATTTCTTAAATGTCCTATATTTTACTTGAAAGCAAAATGACCCCCCGCCCCTCCAAAAAAAAATATTGATTGATCATTGCTCAATGTCCAGCGAGCAAGTATTGTTCAATAATGAAATAAAATCTATATAGAAATGAAGGAAGTGAAGCGATTAGGGTTATGGTGTTTAACACTACAATATTTCAGTTATATCGTTGAGGTAAGTTTTATTGGTAGGGGAAACCAAAGTACCCTGAGAAAACCACCGACCTGCTGCAAGTCACTGACAAACTTTATCACGTAACATTGTATCGAATACACCTGGCCATGGCATGAGCAGGATTCGAACTCACACTGTTGGTGATGATAGGTACTGATTTCATAATTAGTTGTAAATCCAACTACCAAAGTACATGTAGTTTAATTGAAGAGATTTCAGTATACTACATTGTACCATCATATAACATACCGTATATCAGGATTTTTTCGCGATATTCAGTCAAAATCAGCAGGTTAATTTTTCGCTGTGTTTTATTTCCACTGATTGACAAATCCTCGCTAAAAATAAACCTATGGCAAAAGGATTATTAACTATATATAGATCATTATAACAATAATTTGAAGAATATTTGTTTCTTTTGGTATTATATACACATACAAACATAGATTAATCGAAATTTCAGAACGAGTATTGTTTTCGGTATTTAGATGAACCTTGAGACCACACAGATTGATATCATGCGATCCCAGCAACCATAAAAAATTTAAAAAATTAAAATAACATTCTCAATAATAATAATTCATGTAATAACAATTTTAAATGTTGTTTTAATCAACTTTATTACGATTGCAAACATTTGATTGTTTTAATTATTGTCGAGTGTAGTCTCGGCTTGGTAAATCAGCGACACGATCTCGGGTTCAATATGTAATTGTTCTTTAGTAATCGTAATTAATGTTTAAAAATCAAGCCATAGCTGGATTTAATGACTAATTAACACAAATTATGACAAGTTTATCCCTCTACCTGTAATTGTTAAGTAAACATTTATCACACCTTGCAGAAAGTACATGCAACCGTAACATACATGTACATCTGTCAATTAAATTGCCATGTTATTATGCCCCGCGACTATTGGTCGGGGGGCATATTGTTTTACCCCTGTCCGTCCTTCCGTTCGTCACACTATACTCCTACAGTTTTGGAGCTACAGCTTTAATATTTTGTAGGATGTTTATACACATCATGGAGGTGTGCATGTGCACATGATTTTGATTTTCATCAAATATTCTCAAAATGACAGGTAGTTGGACTTTTCATTTATGCCCCCATATATGATATATGGTTTGTCCGGCTAACTCCTACAGTTTTTGAGCTAGACCTTTATATTTTGTTGACAGTTAGTACCTACACTGAAGGTGTGCATATTTTATGGATTTTGACTTTCAACAATTTTTTACAAAATTATGGATGCATGAGCTTGGACAGATTTTGGTAAATCCATATAGGATATATGGTTTGTCTGGCTAACTCCTCCTACAGTTTTTGAGCTAGACCTTTTATATTTTGTAGACAGTTAGTACCAACACTGAAGGTGTGCATATTATATGGATTTTGATTTTCAACAATTTTTTACAAAATTATGCTTATATGAACTTAGCCACTGAAACCTGTTAACGTGTAAACAACGCTCCTTATACTTGCGGGTCCCTCCGGGCACTCCGGCTTCCTCCGCCACTAAAACTGACCGCCACGATATGGTCGAAATACTGCTGAAAATGGCGTTAAACCCCATTCAATCAATCAATCAATCGAACATCACATTGTTGGGTACAGATTCATTTATTTCAGTCATTTCTGCTTGATGCTGAATAAGCAAAACATTGGTTTACCCTTTTGCAATTATAACTGCAGGGGCATTGTATGTGTCTTACAGACACAAACTAAGACACAAACCCCTTTTAAAATATATACATAAGTTTTCTACATCTTGCCCGATGAATAATATACCATTCCTTCAAATTAAGTTATATTGAAAATCCATTTTGGCTCTTCAAGACATTTTCTTTGCATTATACCCCTACACATTCCTCAGAACCAAGCCAAAAGTTAAGGTAGTAAATTGGAATTGGGGTGAGATGGGGGGGAAGGGGGTTGAGGTGGATAAGGTTGAGACGGGGGCATTCAATTTCCTATTTCTTATTATTTTCGGGGAATTTTCCGTGGAGTTTAATTTCCGCGAACATAGCGAAAATTAGCCACATGTGAAAAAAACCCGATATACGGTATATAATAGTCAAACCTTTTATATGTGACCTTCCAAAGGAACAGTGAAATATGGTCACATAAGTCAGGTGGTCCCTTAATACAGGTTTAATTGATTTGAAATAAACTGTGAAGAGAAATAAAAGTTACGGTCACATGATACAAGTGATTGCTTAATAGAGGTGGTCACTAAAGCAGGTTTGACTGTATTTATCTTTGAATTGTAGAAAAAAAACTCAATTTTTATTTGTAATTATTGTATATTCTATCCCAAAGAACATTTAAACATGTCCAATAGACAGACTACTTTCACAATGAAATATGACCAGAGATTGGCGGATATTAGTAAATTTTATCCCTCGCTTCTGGCTCGGGATAAAATACTAATATCCGCCAATCCATGTTAAAACTCCCAACTCATTCTGGTGTCCATGATATATTTCTTAAACAACCCTGCATACCTTATGGGTCAACTTCTGGGATTCTAACAGACTTATACATACCAGACATTTGTTCATTAAAATCATTTTTAGCTCGACTTTTCGAAGAAAAAAAGTTGAGCTATTGTCACTCCAGCGTCAGTGTCTGGGTCGGTTAAGTTTTTTGTCAGAGTCCATTTCTCAAAAACTATCGAAGGTATCCATTTGAAACTTGGAATACTTGTTCACTATCAAAAGAGGAACCAATTACAACAAGGCAGATGACCCTGTGATTTGTATATCCAGAGGTATCTGCCCTTGTTTTGACATAGTACATAAAAATTAGGGATATTTTTTTAGTATAGATATAATTAAAATTTCTCGATAACTATCAAAGCTATTAACTTGAAACTCAATACACCTGTAGAAAGTGTTGACCCCAATCTGTTCACAAGAGAAGACAACTCCATCCATCATTTTATATGAGTTATTCCCCCCTTTTGACTTAGAATTTCTTAAAAAAATACAATTTCTCAATAATTATGATAGGCAGTGAAATGAAATTTGACATACCTGTTCATTATCAAAAGAGCAACCAATTACAACAAGGCAGATGACCCTGCGATTTGTATATCCAGAGTTATCTGCCCTTGTTTTGACATAGTACATAGAAATTAGGGATATTTTTTTAGTATGATTAAAATTTCTCAATAACTATCAAAGCTATTGACTTGAAACTCAATACACTTGTAGAAAGTGTTGACCCCAATCTGTTGACAAGAGAAGACAACTCCATCAAGCATTTTATTTGAGTTATTCCCCCTTTTTTACTTAAAATTTCTTAAAAAAATATAATTGATACTGCAACTGGTAACTTTACAGCATTGATAAATGGGGTCGTATAAACTTTTACTTTATACTGGACAATGTCCTGTGTAAAGAATTTAGGCCACACACCTTTTCGAAACTTTTGCTTTATACTGGACAATGTCCTGTATAAGGCCTAAAAAAAAAATCTGTGTTTCCGGTAACCCGACCGACAATATTTTTACGGCACCGACCCTAATTTAATAAAATAAATTAAAAAAAAATCGTGGTGATTTCCGTTTCCGGACCGGA
>MJUT01052187.1:64504-90517 GCA_002080005.1 Gigantidas platifrons
AAAAAAAAATCGTGGTGATTTCCGTTTCCGGACCGGATTCCAAATTTAGTTTATGCGGTAAAAACTGCGAAGTAGTGTCGGCAGCGGTGCAGAAATAAAAAAATTAATAAATTTTGGAACAAAGTATATCAGCTTCTCTTCTAATGAAAAAGAGGTAACTGCATTTGTGCAAATGCTAGATACAGTGGCTGAAACTGGAACAAAGAAAGCAGTAAATGCTTTTGAAGTTTTGATGGCTGGTGGAAGAAAATATGTTAAGAAAAAACCTCTTCTTCTTCTTTAGGTATACAGTATATGAAGGTTCTAAATATGTGGCAATATACAGGAGGAACATATCAACTACCCTATATTAAAAAAAAAAAATAACACCTACCTACTTACCCTATTTTTTTTGGACCCATTACCGGAAACACAGAATTTTTTTTTTGGCCTATGGCCCAAGATAAAATTTTATTTGTTTGGCATTGCCGCCCAAATTATTTTATTTGCATTTCAGACAAATATTTTTTTATTAAAAAAATTGGAATCGTGCAGGAATTTCGATCGTGTCCGCGGAGTTTGTTCCGGGCTTTATTTATTTCAAATCTCGATTGTAAAAGCGCTTGATGTACACTGTATTGAGAGCAAACATTTAAACGACATAGAATAGAAAATGGTCTGCTGAAACAAAAATAATGTCAAAGAGGCCGGCAGTGGAAAGCATCCCCCTATGCTGCAATGCATCAGTTAAGGGGGGCGAACATTTGATCAAAAATAAGACCTTCAATTATTCTATGGACGAAACATGGTAGGACGTTCTGAAATGCCTTTTAGAAGACTCAAACTTCATCTTTGTTAAAGCAGACACTGTTAATGTCTGCTTGACGTCGTCGCTTCATGGGATGGAAACTTTTCATCCGGACATGACGGAACAAATATCTGTTTCTCTTACCTTTGATAAAACTCTTAAAAATGTCAAATTCATCATTGACAAATTTTGCCCTGAATCAGAAGAGAACACACTGATGCTACATTGAGTGGTGTTAAAGACACAATACCAAACATCTTTGCTTTTCATTCAGTGTCAGATTGCCAGATTTAATAGATAGGGCTCTGATTTCAAAATTCAACTGTCTGTCTAACAGACAGAAAATGTTTTTTTATGAAAATAGAATTTGATTTTTGCTGCACTTTATGTTGCATTAAATTTGATTCATATCTTCCTTTATTAACTTATAGTATACGATATATATTTTTCATATGCTATATTATTAACTGATTACAAGAAAAAATTTAAAATAGCTGGCGGAGTGAAACAGTTGACTTTTCTCCTACTTCCAGATCCGAACTGTTCCATGCCCGAGAATGATGCACAGTGCGTCATTCCTGTCAAGCGCACAATTGTCACTTGTCAGACCATTCAAATTAAATTTTTTAATGGTATGGTATGTCAGATTATCATCTTCAGTGGATTTGTGGTTATGTGCATGTATAAGATAATAAAACAGTTATTTCATGTCTGTTCAGAGAACTGTCAAAACTATTGTCCATCGGTGCTGGAGATGACTTGGGAACTGTTCTCAAGAACCAATATAAATTGCTGCAAAGCATCATTATGACATGTAGATTTAGATTGTTAAACAAATGTCCCAGGATCTATGAAAGTTGAACATGAAGGGAAAATAAAATAAAAAGTATAATATATAGGCTACATTAGAATAAATTTTAATATAGTTTTCCCCAGAACTAGAAATGACATGTAATTGTATATTTTACAAATGAAGATGCACTCTTGTACAAAAGAAGACACCATGGTTCATGGGGTCCTTTTCTATGCAAATTTAGCTTGATTTGATCAAAACCACATTTAAATTTTCTATATAAATTTATTTATGGTATAGAAGGTCAATGTTATAATTCAATAATGGTCAAGGGGGAGATAACTTCATTCTACTTTCAAAAAAGAGAAAATAAACAGAATTTGTTGGCCCATGTACAAAATCACTTGATACTCGTATACAATTCGTGCTCATCCACTAAATATCAAAGGATACTTTGGGATAATTTTTTATCCTACAACCATCAAACAAAGCACAACATCTATCAATGATTATAACATAAACATTATCTTCTGTAGCTCTGATTCAATTTAATCCAAATTTTAAACTGTGGCTATGATAGTTCTTGGGCAGTCTTCCTTTAAATTGAATGCAACAGCTCCTGCCTCACTCAATGATGGCATCAACAGAAATTTCTTCAATCAACCATTTCACTTACTTTTTAAGATTTTTGTTTTTAATTCTTGAATAATTTCATCAAACATTCATATAATTTCCTAATACTATTATTAGGACATCAGCTTATTTGTGACCAAAATATTGTATCCAACACAAAATTGAAAATAATGTATGATTCTTATGATTCTTGATTCATTTTTGACAGAATTTGAATTTGAATTTTTTAAATGGTAAATTTTACTTTCTTAAGCCAAACGTTTTTAGGGGCCCGGGTGGCTCAATGAGTTAGGTCGTTGGATCCAACAACTCATACAAGCCTATCACCAATACAGCATGGGTTCGCACCCAGCTTTGTAAATTACAAAAAAGGTGCACTCGACTTGCAACTGCAAGTGATAAAGTTTACCAGTTGCTTGCCCAGGGTCGGTGGTTCTCTCCAGGTACTCCAGCATCCCCCACCACTAAAACTGATGGCCATGATATAGCTGAAATATTGCTGAAAGTGGCATTAAATACCAAAATTCAAATTCCACACGTTTTTTTTAAATCTCGTGAAACTTTTTAATGTTTCCTAGTTACATGTACAGTCAAACCTGTCTATGTGGCCACCTCTATTAAGCAGTCACCTGTATTAAAAGGTCCTTTTTTTTTTCCTGTCATAGAAAATTTCATATGAATTTAACTTCTTTTTAGGAGGTTACCTGTCTTATAAGGCCACTATTTCTTTGTCCCAAATGTGTCCTTTTAATACAGGTTTGTCTATGTTGAAAATATATCTGCATTCAAATTTGAAAATAATTCTCAAGTATATACGGTACCAAATTTCAAATATCAATTTCTATTCTGATTAGTAGAAGTTAAAATTTATTTTTAGCTCACCTTGCCAAAGACAACCTGAGCTATTGCCATCACTTTGTCTGTCACTGTCATCTGTCTGTAAAACGTTTCACATTTTAAACTTATCCTCTGAAACCCCTTAGCCAAATGAACTGAAACTTGGTAGGCAGCATCTATGTGAGGTCCTCTATTGATTGTTCATTTCGTCCCGATCTGTTATTAATCATGGCCGCCACAGGCAATTCTTTTTTCTGATTGGCCGATTTCTAAAAAAATCTTCTCTAAAACTGTAATGAACTGAACTGAAACTTGGTAGGAAACATCTATGTAAGGTCTCTATAAACATTGTTCATTTCGTCCCGATCAGATTGCAAACATGTCCGCCACAGGCAATTCTTGTTTCTGATTGGTCGATTTATAAAAAAAAATCTTTTCCTCTGAAACCGCTAGACCAAATAAACCGAAACTTAGTATGAAACATATATGGAAGGTTCTCTATAAAATTTGCTAATTTAGTCCCAATCAGTTAACAAACATGGCCACCATATGCAATTCTTGTTTCTGATTGACTGATTTCTAAAAAATCTTCTCTGAAACCGCTTGGCCAAATGAACCGAAACTTGGTAGGAAGCATATATGGAAGGTCTTTTATAAAGATTGCTCATTTCAACCCGATTCGTTAAAAAAACATGGCCGCCAGACAATTCTTGTTCCTTATTGGCCGATTTTAAAATTGCTCATTTCGTCCCGATCTGTTCACAAACATGGCCATCACAGAAAATTCTTATTTCTGATTGGTAGATTTCTAAAAAAAAATCTTCTCCTCTGAAACCGCTTTGCCAAATGAACTGAAACTTGGTAGGAAGCATCTATGGAAGATCCTCTATCAAGATTGCTTATTTTGTCCTGTGCCCGTATGCATAAAGCTACTTAAGTTAAGAATTTCCTTAGAAAACACTTAAGGTAACGCCGCCCCTTTTACCTAAGTGGTATGCATAAGACTGCTTAAGCTAAGAATTTCCTTTGCAAAATCTTAGTTTTGAATAGCTCCACCCATCCCACTTAAGTGGTATGCATAAAGCTCCTTAAAATAAAAATACACTTTTTTAACTTAAATCTAAGCAGGGATGCAAATTAACTATTTTTTCCCAGTAGCAAGATGGGCTACTGACTTCTAATTTCTAGGGGCCCAGCTAAATTTTTAAGAACCCAGTTTTATTTTTCAGTCGATGAAAAAGAAAAATCAAAACATTCGGACATGAATGAATAATTATTCATTTTAAAAACCATTTAATCAGGTAATACAGGCTTTTTAAATACTTGTAGCAGTATGAATTTTAATCTTCGTCTGTCTTTCTCTTTTGTGGAGGTTTTATGCCACTGATAAACTCCCACATTTTCTAAACAGGAATTAATTACCTACTTACAATTTAAACTCTTAAAGGGAATGGATATGTAAAAAAGGTTTCCAAAGATGTTGAATTACTTTGTGTGATAGATCCAGCAATAATTAAATTTAATCAGGTCTTGTCCTGATCTGACCTAAAAAAAAAAAAATCTAATTTTGTTAGGAATGCATTTTTTATGATTTCAAACTTGTCTATAATGACGTTTGATGGCAATTTAGAAAGCAGTCTTTATGTGACTGTGAGCTAATTTATGTCAGTCGGTATACATATATAGTATGTAATCAATTCTTTGGAGATAAAATGTTGTCACCAAACAAATATTGCCCCATGCTGGCCCCTTAATCCATTTTTAGCTCACCTTGCCAAAGGCAATGTGAGCTTTTGCCATCACTTGGCATCTGTCGTCTGTTAACTTTTCATATCAGGGGAGCCTCTAGTGATTACAGCTGTCAATGTCTTTTGATCTTTTTGAAAGTTGATGTTTGGGGAATCAGCCGTAATTATGTATCTAGATTGTAATTATGTATCTAGATTGTTAATTATGTATCGTATCTAGATTGTTATTTTTGTATCTAGATTGTTAATTATGTATCTAGATTGTAATTATGTATCTAGATTGTAATTATGTATCTAGATTGTCGTAATTATGTATCTAGATTGTAATTATGTATCTAGATTGTAATTATGTGTCTAGATTGTAATTATGTATCTAGATTGTCGTAATTATGTATCTAGATTGTAATTATGTATCTAGATTGTCTAATTATGTATCTAGATTGTCTAATTATGTATCTAGATTGTAATTATGTTTCTAGATTGTAATTATGTATCTAGATTGTTGCTTTGCTACTTAACATTTCTTTTAATTTGTGTACCCTTCAGTTAGAATCTTGTGGTCATGTGTTAGTATCTCGTGACAATGTGATAAATAATTATCTGCATGTCCCTTTCATACTTCCATTGTAAACAGATAAAATCATTACTTTTTAAACGTTTTTTTGGCATTCAGAAGAAAAATAATGATAAAAAAGTAGAAATATTGATACAATTTGTAAGTTTTACTTGAATTTAAAAAAAAAATTAACACATTGTCAGAGTAAAGACAGTTTGAATTTTTTTTTTTTTTCATTTTAAAAACTTATCTAATGAAGCAAGTCCATTGCATCACTTAATTTCAATCAAACGATCACTTGGCTTCCAGATGCATTTCCTCATTCAGATCATTCAATCTGCTAAATACATGTAAATAAATGTATACACAATATCAAACATTACAATTTACATGATTTACAATGCAGTTTGAATAGACTCATCATCATCTCATTGAAAGTTAACTTGTTCTCATCATGATATAGCTGAAAAATTGCTGAATTGGTGTTAAACAACAATCTCTTAATCACTAAAATAGACTCATTTATTAGGAAAAAAATGTTTCAAATATATATTGATTAGAATATTAGGTATATTGGCATTGGCTCATATGTAATTTTTAATGACCCTCTGCCCCTCTTTTTTAAGAGGAGGAGCCAGTTGCCACTCAACAATATTTCCCAAATCCCAGAATGAACTCTGTTGGCCATATACAACATCAATTTTTAGATACAAAAATTCATATGTCTGGTGAACAGATATACATTGTATATCGAAGACAAATACATTCTTGTTTTATTATGTGTCTCAGAAATTATTTATGTTATATGGGTTAAGCAAAGGCTGTCCATGTTTTATGCTCATTTAAAAACCAAGGCAAAGCTGAAGTCTTTAAATGTTCATAATAAAGACATGGACAGATGTTGTTTGACCATGTTAGAACATAGACACTTCTCTGAGAATGTTAGAGTACATTGAAGGTGAAATAAACTTTTAGATTTTTACTCTTAGAAATGGCTTGAAATGTGTAGTAGTTAGACTAGCATTTTGACAAAGATTCCTGAGGTTTTTTTTCAATGGTCCCTCCCTAGAATTTAAAAAGGACAAAGAAACAATTATATCATTACTGTATATAAAGCATTTGTTTTCATTAAAACAAGATTTATCACTCGCCATTCCCCCACAAAATAAAAAAAATAAAAAAATGCATAATGACATCAGTCAATGCTTTGCTCTTATTGGGTGTGACAGCTCCTATTATCTCTTTGTGTCTGTCTCAGTTAGAAGTCTCGGAAGTCATCAATTGTATGTTATTCTTATATGTAAATTTGATATATAAACTTTTAAATGCATCATCCATTTAATCTTCACAGTTTGACAGTTGCTTAACAATTCATATTTTTTTTCAGGGTGAAGCCTGTCCGTCAGGGAGAAAGACGTTCGAGGCGTAAGTTGGGACTAGCCCCTGAGTATACGGCCGAGGACCTTCCAGTTCGGACCAGGCGTCCCAGGGTTCTGGTACAAGCTTTAGAGCCTGTACCAGTGGTACAGACACCCGTGGCTGTACCAGTGGTGGCTGCACCCCTTGAACTACCACAGGCTCCTGTGGTAGTTTCCCCTGTAGTTAGACTTGCTCCATTGCCTATACCAGCTATTAATTTAGCAGATGTAGACGATGAAGCAATGCCTGCTATGGGCCAGGGGGTGTTGGCTGAAGCACCCTGTGTTGCTTTGGAAGTTGTGTCAGCAGAGCAGGTTGTTGAGGCCATAGAAATCCCAGTTGTTCCTGTTGCCCCTGCTCCCCAGAGAGGTTGGAGTCGGTTGTTTGTTAGGACTGCTCTGGCTGTCGGTAATATGATTTTTAATAACAGGGTGGTTTTCTTTTAAGGGGCAAAATTTCTAAATTCAAAAAGGGGATGCAATTTTGAAAACATTTCGGAAAGATCATGGTTCAGTCTGTTGTAGCAAAGATTTGGAATTTCTAATCATTTTTATGTTTTTATAATGAAGGTTAAAAAACCAAAAAAGGGGAGATAATTTTTTTTTTTTTAAATTGCTTCACAGAACTGATTTAATCTGATATTTATTTAAATTGTCAACATTTTGTTTTATTTTTTTTAAATCATATTATCTGTTGGTGGTTAAAGTTGTGTTAAACGTCTGTTCATGGTACATTAGGTCGAATGTCACACTGAGAAATTCCATTAGGTCAACTGGGTTAGAGTTTTTGGTGTGTAATGCCCCTTTCAACAATATATCAGTTATTGCAGTCAGTTATATTGCTGGAGGAAACCGACGTGTCTGCAGAAAACTACTGAAACTTTATCACATAAAGCTATTATGTTGGTTGTCCTAATATTGAGCACAGATGGGTCAATGTAGAACACCAATAGGTTACTGTAAGGTGTCAATTTATGCCCCTTCCCAACCCAGCCCCAGTTTCCAAGACCTTTTAGTGTGTGTTAATCTGCCCCTGCTTCTCCCAAACCAAAGTTTCTAAGGTTCTTTGTTAAACTAGTGTTAAAGCCCCCTCCCCACTTGATTGTTTTTGGTTAAAGTTGTGTTTAAACATCTGGTCATGGTGTCCCAGTGTCCAAGGCCGTCTACTCTACTTGTAAATATATCTATGTATATATGTATAGTGTAAATATGTAAATATGTTTTTAATCATTAATATCATGTATTTAGTATGTGATATTGTTACATTTCTGTATGCATCATTAAGATATTGCAAACCTTCATTTGGAAAAGTGAATGACGTCAAAGTGTAAAATAATTTTTTTAATAAAAGTAATAAAAGCTATTATTCATAGACTTTTGGTTAGTTCTAAGTGTAAAAAGTGATTTTTCTTGTGTTCATTAGATTCCACATCCCATCTCGTGAAAATACTGATTTTCCGAGAATCTTTATGGCTAATTAATTACCCATACTACCCCAGTGTGAAATATCTCAAAACAAATCGGTGTCGGTGTGAAGCCGATCGATAACATCTTAAAGATCTGGACAGCAGAACTCGTACCCAAAAAAAATCCGCATTTTGAATTAGAATTCGGTTTATCATTGAATTATATATGTTCCTGAGATGATTTATGTACTTCAATATAAATAAATTTTAATAATTAAATAAGGTTTATGAGTGAATGTTGCATGCTAGAAATGGGGGTATGAATGAATTGAATGATAGATGAAAACTTTTTTCCGGTTAGGTTTCACATTTAATAAAGGCAGATTAGTGCCAAAAATACAATAATTTTTTATATCGTCAGTAATTAAATGGATTAAGGATTTTGAAGTACTAATGGAATGGATCTCAAATGTGTTAGTTCTTGAGAAACTAGTTCTAATTGAAAATGCAAGACTTAAAACAGCACAAACCATGGTTATAAAGTATATGTATAATGGACAACTGTACATGTTAAGAGTTCTTTTTTTTTTGTCGCCTGAACAGTATGTGTTGTTTGATAATTTTTCAGTATATATCTATCAAGGACATGTGTGGTATCATTGTGGTTTACATATCCTTAGAGTTTGCTGTTTATATACAATGATAAACAACTCGCACCTCAAGATGCATGTGACACGATCTTTTCCCTAAATTTGAAACTTGTGTGCTGTAAAGTTATTTTTCAGCTGTATAAATCTATGTATGGTTTAAAAAGTTATCAGTTACTATATCATGTACTACCTGTATGCAGGCTATTTCCCATCATTAATGTGTATTCTATCATTTTTTTCCCACTACTTAATGTTCTCCTGTAAAGATTCATGCATGGCAAGGGTTGGTTTGTGATGTTAGTATGATGCATTACGAGAAGATGCTTTTATAAAAAAACCAAAAAAAAAAAAAAAAAAAAAAAAAAAAAAACTTGCATGTACTAATCAGCTTTTGTTTTTCAGGTATACTAATCTATTTTTGTTTTTTTAGAAGTAAGAGTGGCCTGCATCAAAACTTTTGGCAAATTGTAAAATTGTTTAGAATAAATATTTTGTTGTTAGTCTGTGGTAAATTTAATATATTTTTGAAATTAAATCTCATTTCTGGTGACATTTTTTTAAAGTAATATTTTTTTATGCCTCCGCGACGAAGAGTCGGGGGGGGGGAGGGGGGGTGGCTTATAAATTTACCCTTGTTCGTCCATCCGGATATAGATACATGGTTTGTCCGGCTATCTCTTCCTACAGTTTTGGAGCTACAGCTTTAATATTTTGTATGATGTTTATACACATAATGGAAATGTGCATGTTTACAGGATTTTGATTTTCATCAAATATTTTAAAAATGACAGGTAGTTGGACTTAGTCATTTTGTTCGTCCATCCAGATATAGATACATGATTTGTCCGGCTATCTCCTTCTACAGTTTTGGAGCTACAGCTTTAATATTTTGTATGATGTTTATACACATAATGGAGGTGTGCATGTCCACAGGATTTTGATTTTCTTCAAATATTCTCAAAATGACAGGTAGTTTAAAAAAAAATCACTCCTAGCAAAACACCTTTGTCCATAATTATCAAGTGTGGGGGCATACTTCTTTTCTAGTTTTCATGAAGATTTGGTATTAATGGTAATTTTAAATAATTAAACAAAAAAAAGTTAATTTTTTTTTAAAAATATCCTTAAAAAAATGTGTTTTAAGATGCACTCATGCAGACACCACAGCCAATAGCAACAAAGCCGCAGACAGTACAGTCAACAATATTTTGGTAGGTTTAAAATTTAAGGGGGTTTTAATGGGGACAAGAAGAGTTTGAAGATATCAAAGGGGTAATCAGAATCCATAAATCGAAGAACAGACAACACAGTGACCAAAGAAAAAAGTACAAAAGGAGAAACAACGATCTACAAAACATACATATAAAACTAAAGATCGAGTAACATGAACCCTACTAAAAACTGACTTTAAAAAGTTGAGGTAACTCTGTCATGCATAAATAGTTTAATAGTTATCAGAATCCATAAATCGAAGAAGAACAGACAACACAATGACCAAAGAAAAAAGTACAAAAGGAGAAACAACGATCTACAAAACATACATATAAAACTAAAGATCGAGTAACATGAACCCTACTAAAAACCGGCTTTAAAAAGTTGAGGTAACTCTGTCGTGCACAAATAGTTTAATAGTAATCAGAATCTGTAAATCAAAGAACAGACAACACAATGACCAAAGAAAAAAGTACAAAAGGAGAAACAACGATCTACAAAACATACATATAATACTAAAGATCGAGTAACATGAACCCTACTAAAAACTGACTTTAAAAAGTTGAGGTAACTCTGTCGTGCACAAATAGTTTAATAGTTATCAGAATCCATAAATCGAAGAAGAACAGACAACACAATGACCAAAGAAAAAAGTACAAAAGGAGAAACAACGATCTACAAAATATACATATAAAACTAAAGATCGAGTAACATGAACCCTACTAAAAACTGACTTTAAAAAGTTGAGGTAACTCTGTCGTGCATAAATAGTTTAACATCTACAGAGATTTGAAGGTGCTCTTAAAAAGTGTAATGCATCTATGGAGAATTAACACACTCCAAACATCTATGTAGAATTTAAGGTGCTCCAATCAGAGTATACATTTGCATTTCTTTTTTCTCCACAACATACATACAGTGTACCTTGTTAAATTTCGTTCAATATAAAAATGAATTTCCTTAAAAACCGCTGGTTTGTAAGATTTACTGTTGATACCAGACAGTTAGAAGAAAGAAGCACACAGACGTAGACAAAATCTGTATCCATGGCAAACATGAGGTATATATTTCATTATAATAGACAATAACAAATTAGTATTGTGTACAATATAACATAATGATTAAAAATACAATTAACAAATTTATAAGTGTGTGATTGAAGTTTTCGTTAATTTTTCTCTCGGTGTAAATTGGTAATTTGAATCGTTGAATACCAATTTTCATTGTTCCTGTTAGTATCATGAAACCATGACATTTAGGGAACCACGAAAAGGCATATGCAACAACTTGACAAGAGAAGTTTAAGTAAGGTGCAGTCATGTGATACAATTTCCTGGTTGGTTTTTCTTTTCAACATACTTTTGCAAAAACATTTCAACATCGGTTGGTTCCTATTTCCATTTTGAGGAGAATTGTATCGTGAGAACAGTGAAATTTGTTAAAAGTCATATCAGAATCAAATATAAAAGTTGGACCGTGTGGACACTTGGCCATTCGACATACATGTGCCACAGATGCAGAATTGCTTGAAATTCAGTGAATCGTAACATGTCACTCCACCCTAGGTATCACAACTATGAATTCAAATGTCCATTTATCTACGAAAATGAATTATACCACAATAGTTATAAAATGCAGAGCAATTAATTAAATGTGTAAATCTCGCTGAAAATTTGCAAGATTTTACAGGACGGAACATTCTTTGTCATATTAAATCAATGTTCTTTTAAAAAAACTCAGCAAATTGAAAGTTGATCATGTCAAAGGTCATCAAAGAAGAGATATAGGGAATACTCTTTCTGGTGTTTCTAAGATTGTGAAAGAAAGCTTTTCAAATAATTTTTGTTTTTTAAATTAATGAATGCTTCATGATTTTACAATTCAAATTGCCATTTATAATTTTATTTAAGCACTGAAACATAATCCAATCCCATACTCCGTCTCATAGGGAGTGGATGATGTCTAACCATGGTATTCATTCTGTAAGTATTGATGAAGTCATGATACAGATCCTTGTAATATTAAATATTTGCCAACATAGATTTCCACAAGTACATTTGATATTTACTTTCATTGGAAAAAAATAAAATATCATAATTTTTTTCTTCTTTTACCCTTAATAAATAAGGTTGGTAAATTCTAGCTCACAACACAACATACTATGACAGGTGCTTGGCTGTACTGGAGATGAAGCCAGCATAAACACATGTATATTGTCTTGCTTATGTTCGAATCCAGATTATATAGAAGTGTACTGTATACATCATGTGATAAAGTGTGTCAGTTTGCAGCTGGTCCGAGTACTCCAGTTTTCTCCATCATTCAAGTTAGGTCGTTGGATCTAACAACTCATACAAGCCTATCACCAATACGGCGTGGGTTCGCGCCCAGCTTTGTGAATTACAAAAAAGGTTGCACTCGACTTGCAGCCACAAGTGATAAAGCTTACCAGTTGCTTACCCATGATCGGTGGTTCTCTCCAGGTACTCCAGCTTCCTCCACCACTAAAACTGGCCGCCATGATATAGCCGAAATATTGTTGAAAGTGGCGTTAAACACCAAAAATCATCTCAAATCATCAATCATCCATCATTCACACTGACTTGCTGTGATATTATGTAACTGGAATGTTGTTGACAATGGTGTTTAACACCAATACCACTAACCTGCCTGTTTTTCAATGTGGTACAATAGTCTCCCTAATATAAGGACACTCCCACCAAAAGGCCACACCTCTTATTAAGACATATCAGATGCACTGGATAGTAAAATACTACAAAATTGTCCAACCTCAAGAGTCAATCCTTCTTACAACAAGTTTTCAAGTGGCCCTATATTTCCTATAAGATCCCTATCTTTTTGAAAATGCACTATAATCCCTATATTTTGGCATAAAATAGCCCTTTTCCCTATATTAGCCCTATAAATTAGAATTAATTGGTCGAAAATTATAATGTATTTTTTTGCATTCCCCTCCTTTGAAAATCTTCAAGAGTATCGTAAATACATGTACCTGTAGATATGATAAAATCCAGTACTTGAATATTTCTTGATTAAAGTGTGTATACATTGTATAATGTTATTGGTAAGCATCTTTATGATTATCACACAATATTTCATATAGTATTAAGTAGAAAAGGGGTGAAGTAGAGAGAAATATCCCTATAATTTCCCTATAAATTGTTAAATTTGCCCTATTATACCCTATTTTTCAAGAAATTCGGTCTTATCAAAAGCCCTGTTTTTGGACCAAAAACCACTTTGAATGTCTGTTACAAGGCAATTTTTTTTATTGCATAATAGCCTTATTAGATGGTGACTACTGTATATAAAAACTGACTCAATGGTGTATATAATGTATATATTGAATTTGATACCCTATTGAGACAAACCAAACACTAAAATTGGTATTTATTGAAAGAAAAATTAAATAGTGATGGAAATAAAATCCACCAATATCAACAAAATAAACAACTACATCTCTTTTCAAATCATTGGAAAAAAATAGACCATAACATATGTTGATGGAAATCCAGTTCCTGGCTTGGGACTTGCACAAAAATGTATAGGGCATTAAACTGAAGAATGGGATCACAACTCTCCACCTTCTTGATAATTGGATCTGCAACGACAGTACAGATATAAACAAACAAAAAAATGTCTGCTTAGCCTGAAGGATCAGGTAAAGAAAAAGAACGAAGACTGGTTGACTTGGATGGGTCAGTATAATGTGTCCGATTTCAGACACATGTTCTGAGGACTTGTTTCTGTGGAATAGCACTAAAATCTAACTTCGTGTATAATGATCTAGTTCAAAGAAGACATCCTTATCATCCGGTCAACAAGAAACATGTTCTTCCTATTTGTCACTTGGAGTTGGATTTTTGGTGTTTTAATGCCACTTTCAACAATATTTCAGCTATTGGAGTTGAACAACAATCACTCACTCAATATTTTGGTTACCACTACACAAAATCATTGCAACAAGACCTAAAATAAAAATAGGTTTTTATCAGTTTTGTTGGTGATAAAATATTTATATTTTTTTTAATTTCAGTGCTGGAATGTATAATCTATTCCCATAAGAATATCCAATGGGAAGTAGACGTTTTATAACCATGGAGTTTATTGGGTGAGTATATACCATTATTATTTTAATTAAAATTTGAGATTGTTTTGATTGATTTGATTTGATTTTTGGTGTTTAATGCCACTTTCAACAATATTTCAGCTATATCATTGCGACCAGTTTTAGTGGTGGAGGAAGCCGGAGTACCCAGAGAAAACCACCGACCATCGGCAAGCAACTGGTAAACTTTATCACTTGCGGTTGAGATTGTTTTGGAAATGAAGGTCCTTGTTTTGGGACTGGCACAAAAAAACTAAACTGGTGTAAATAATGAAAAATTCCAGAAATGTGCATAACATATGTACAAAATAAGTGAGTTTATTTCTTCAGAATTTTTCTTAATTGAAATAAAGATAATGCCAATGTACACGTCAGGAGAGGACTTGTATTTGTAAAGTGACCAGTGGTCGGTGTAAAACTTGTAATTATAGGTTCCAGTAGACAGGGGATGAATAACATCTAAAGAGAACAGTTATCTGGAGAGAACTTGTAATTAGAGGGCTAAGATATGAGTTGACAGGGATGAATAACATCTAAAGAGAACAGTTATCTGGAGAGAACTTGTAATTAGAGGGCTAAGATATGAGTTGCATCTGACCAGTTTTTGGTAATATTTAGAGTGCAGATTTCATTAAAGATTTTTAATTGGAGGGTCCAATTACTGAATTGCCAATGTGTTTTTTTCTTGCAGTTTATTAGCACCATGGAAAATATTATTGTTTATTCTGTATGGCATTTTTCAAGTTCTGATACCTTTTATGTTTTCAGTGCCCGCAAAGGCAAAGGCAGAGATCACAGATGAAGAATGGAGGACATGCAAAGATCACAGATGAAGATGGGATGAAAGACAGACAAAAATCATGATTTCAAGATATTGTTTGACACTGAATTTAAATTAAAAATAACTAAAAACTTATATTAAAAAAGAATATCAGAACTAATTTTCTTCTTGTAATATTTTGTAGTTATGTATATTAATTATGCTATTTGAGATATAAAGACTTCAAAATTTTAATAAAATTGTAAATATAATCTCCTAAAAAAAGGGGGATTTAATAAGAAATGTAACATTTCTATGCTTAAGGTTAAATTATATTTCTTTTCTTCATGTTATTTTTATTTTGGTAGAAGTGGTGCATTTCTTTATAACTTATGATCTTGCTAGAAACAAAACAGGCTCTGTAAAGGATGGGATGACAGAATTGTACAACAACAAAAAAATAACACACACACACACAAAAAATGGATAATGGAGGGAGAAAAAAACAAAATGTAAGCAGATTCTGTTCTTTCAAAATTTTGGAGGGAATTTAATAAACAAAAAGTAAATTTCTAGTCAGACCATCAATCAATTATTTTTTAGTATTGTATTAGTTATATCATATCAGTCTACTTGGTTTAAAGTGCTTTAAGGTTTGTAATATTGTATATTTTTGTAGTTATGTATATTAATTATGCTATGTGAGATATAAAGACTTCAAAATAGTAATAAAATTGTAAATATGATCTCCTAAAAAAAGGGGGATTTAATAAGAAATGTAACATTTCTATGCTTAAGGTTAAATTATATTTCTTTTCTTCATGTTATTTTTATTTTGGTAGAAGTGGTGCATTTCTTTATAACTTATGATCTTGCTAGAAACAAAACAGGCTCTGTAAAGGATGGGATGACAGAATTGTAAAACAACAAAAAAATAACACACACACACACAAAAAATGGATAATGGAGGGAGAAAAAAACAAAATGTAAGCAGATTCTGTTCTTTCAAAATTTTGGAGGGAATTTAATAAACAAAAAGTAAATTTCTAGCCAGACCATCAATCAATTATTTTTGTACTCTTGTATTAGTTATATCATGTCAGTCTACTTGGTTTAAAGCACTTTAAAGTTTTATGCTTTCCAAAATTCCAAGTCTTGTCTTTTTTTATGCCCCCGAGACTATTGGTCGGGGAGTGTCTGTGCGTCCGTCCGTTCGTCACACTTAGTATGCATAGTTTGTCCGGCTAACTCCTCCTACAGTTTTTGAGCATCGGGGGGCATTCAAGTTTCTAGTTTAAATTTAATTTACATGTTTTTACATTTAAGTATCTTTTTTTTTAGAATTTAATTTGTGTTTTAACATTTACATTAAAAAATTTACATTTAAGTATCTTTTTTTTTAGAATTTAATTTATCTATTTTAACATTTACATTAAAATAATATTGACAAAAATTACTGAATCTTTATAAAAAAATTATTTGTGTTTGGTAAACAATTGTTTAGCTTTAAACCAGGTAAGTAATGAATCCTTTATTTTTTGTTGCTATGATAAAATGTGTATAAAAAAATTTTCTCCTGTGTAGTTACGAATTATCAAGAGTTATTGCCCTTAAAATATTTTGAATTTGAATGTTTGCTTATTAAATTGTATAAATATGAATTTTGTACTATTACAGGATTATGGAAGTCAGGTTCAGCATATTTTGTGGTAAAACCTATAAAATATGGTTTGGTCCTGACTTTTTTAGTCCTCTAATAATCCAATTATTCCAATAATTATCATAGGTGCAGAACACTTTCTAATTGTTGTCAGTACTTACATGCATTCAAAAAGTGGAGATTCTGATGTTTTATCTTTAACATTTAATTTTTTTAAATCATTTTCAAAAATAATTCCATTTTAAAAATGTCAGTAAACTTTAATCTTGAATTAAAAAAAAAAATGTTTTTAAATAAATTATAACCTGATACATTTTAGAGAGATAAGTAATAATTGTTTGTCAAATTTATTTATTGTCTTGCTGATTTTGTTGTAAACCTTAGCTAACTGAGCACTGCATTACCCCCCATCCAACAAAGCATTACATTTCCCTATTTAACCGTGCATTGCATTCCCCCTGCACTTTAAGGCAACTATTAACATGAACAAAATGAGCAAGATGGTTGGCATAATAATTTAAATATATTGTTTTAATCTTTCAAAATGTATCACTTTTAGTCTCTCTTTGAACATTCCAAAAAATGTAATTCCTACTTTTGGTGATTTTAAGTTAAATGATTCAATAATTCTCTAAATTTCAAAACTTAAGATGGTGCAATTATATGCATTAATTCATTACTAATGTAAATATTTTCTTTCTCTTTTAAAAATTTATTTTCTGTTTTTTTTTTGTAATCTATTTTGGTATTTTTTATTGTTTTTTTTTTTCAATCGGAGATCTGCCATGACAAAAAACCATGATAAGTATTATACAACAATACAAGAAATCGGGAACGCCAATGATCATTATGCAAATTCTGACATGAGAATAACAAATATTGTATATGTAAATTTTGTATAATTTGTAAAAGTATTCTAAATATTTATGTTGCATTAAATCGACAGCTGAGAAAAAAAGTTCAGACATGCATCAAGCTGGTCGTTAAACTTGAATTTGAGTTGTGTTTTTCATGTATTGATAAGGATGTGCTTGAATGAAGATGAGACCTTTAAGGGTTATGTGTGGTATTATCATCACTTGATGTCCATCCCTCTTTGTCGTCCGTAAAGTTTTACATTTTAATCTTCCCAGAAACCACTCGACCAATTGTACCCAAACGTGGTAGGTGTGTCCATTTGATAGTTCTCTAAAATGTTTTTAGTTTACCAGTGCGGAAGGCTCAAGCTCATATGAGCTTTTCCCATGACTTTGTGACTGTCGTCGTTCATCCGTTAACATTTCACATTTTGATCTTAAGAACCACAATGTCAAATTGGACCAAACTTTGATGTGATACTTTTTTAATGCTCTTCTTCCAAATTGTGTCTGTTGACCTGTCCTAATATTAAAGATAGCCATAATAGCTTCTGATTGGTTGAATAATTCAGGGTGTCGGGTAATCCTGTATTTTCAAGATTTTACTATTTTTCCTATATTTGCCTAAAATTTCCTATATTACATCCCAAAATGTTTCCAAAACTATCAGAAAAAAAATTGAATCCTTAAAAAGTGGAAATTTCATATAAATATGACAAATAGAGGCTATACAAGATATTAATGCTGATACTTCTATAGTTTTCACATTTATGTGACTTTTTTATAATTTAATTTTCATAGGGTTTAAATTCACATGATTGTGTATTTATTTCAGTATCGTAATCTTTTGTGGTACATGTCCATTTTTATAGTGGTCTGCTACTCAATACTGGTTCCTTGGTTTAGGATAATACAATTATGAATGCAATATTTAATGGTCTATAACATAAAAAAATACCAATTTAGCTCTCAGCGTTTTTTGACAAGACTAGTTTATTACATGTACATGTATCTTTTTAAGAGAGTCATTGAAAAAAAGTAAATCCTAATTCTTGCTACAGAGCATTTGTCCCAACAATCTTTTTAAAGTTAAATAGATATCTTTTTTGTGTCGCCTGCGTTACGCAGAGGCGACATAGGGATCACTATCCGTCGTCGGGCGTCGGCATCACAAAATAATTTCTGTCACATTTTTCTCAGGAACTATACAGGCCAACTTCTTGATATTTGGCACAGAGCATCAGTATGGAGAACTGTATCGTGTAAGACAGTTTCGAATCTTCGGCATGTCTACTTCCTGTTTGACAGAACTTAGAATATTTTTGATATCGCAGTCGACACATGTCTTCCCTGGAAGACTTGCCACTAAGTCTTCACTAAATATTATAATTTTCCGTAGAAGTCATGATTTTGAAGACATAACTAAATAGTCCTCGAAATGACAATTTGAATTTACTGGTTCGAATCAAATTCTTGAATTTATTTTATCTAAATAAAAAGGGCCCGGGTGGCTCAATGAGTTAGGTCGCTGGATCTAACAACTCGTACAAGCCTATCACCAATACGGGTGGCTCAATGAGTTAGGTCGCTGGATCTAACAACTCATACAAGCCTATCACCAATATGGCGTGGGTTCGCGCTCAGCTTTATAAATTACAAAAAAGGGTGCACTCGACTCGCAGCCGCAAGTGATAAAGTTTACCAGTTGCTTGCCCATGGTCGGTGGTTCTCTCCGGGTACTCCGGCTTTTTCCACCACTAAAACTGGTCGCCATGATATAGCTGAAATATTGTTGAAAGTGGCATTCAACACCAAAAATCAATCAATCAATCTAAATAAAAACTTAAAAATTTAGAGGTCTGAACAAAGTTTGACTAATTTTGGCCCAGAGGAGCAGTGCTTATCGTGAGGACTGCTTAAAGTGTTAAAGGAGTTGTCATGTTCAATCCTTTGAAAGAGACAAATATTGATTTTTTTTTTTCACTGATTTTTATTCATTTTTTAAAAAGATGAATAGGATGATTCTGGTTTTTTTTCTTCAGTATAAAGGAAGTGAGGCATGGTTACAGGGGAAGTGGAGGCCATGTATTTTTGCTAAATATACCTTAAATTTACCCTATAATTATCCTATATTTTCATCCAAAAATATCCTATCAATAATTTTGGTCAAAAGTGGTTTGACACCGTGATAATTGGAAATCTGTGAAAATCTTCAGAACCACTAGATGGATTGAAGCCAAATTTAGTCAAAATACAGGAACTAACTGCTCATCCTCTCAGAACATTATGAGAGCACCCACAAATCAGATCATTGTTTTTACCCAGTTGGATACAAATTATAATCCGTTGTCTTGTAATTATACCCCCACTCGTAGAGAGGGGGCTATATTGGAATCACCTTGTCCGTCTGTTCACACTTTCGTAACAGATATCTCAGCTTCTACTGGAAGAAATGATTTTATATTTGATATATGGCTTTGGCATGGTGACTTGTACTGTGTCTCCCCTTTCCAGGTTTACCGCACATATCTACTTCCTGTTTACAGTGCGACTTAGAATTTTTCATGTTTGCCGTAATGAAAACTTTGGTAACAGTTATCTCAGCTTCTACTGGAAGAAATGATTTTATATTTGATATATGGCTTTGGCATGATGGTGACTTGTACCATGTCTCCCCTTTCCAGGTTTACCGCACATCTACTTCCTGCTTACCGTGCGACTTACAAATGAATGAGTGGGGGTATTCTTAGCACGACGTAGCATGCAACATCGTGTTCAAATTGATTTTAATTGAATTTGTAAAAAAATACTAGCAAGTTTTTGTTTTACACAGAATCCTGAAAACTTAAAAAATTATGCAGTTTTCTATACTAAGCCTAGTATACCACTGCATATATCTTCTATTAAGGCCAAAAAAAAAATATGTGTGTTTTGGCCTTAATAGAAGATATATGCAGATATCTAAAAAAGATAGGGTAGGTAGGTAGGGAATTTTGTTTTCCAAAGATTTTACATTAAGTTAATGGGAAGAAATCCAAAGTTTAATGGTGCTTAAGCCAAAATGACCATAAAAATGTTAGGGTAGGCATTTTTGAGAGCAAAAAAAAAATAGGGTAGATAGGGAAACCCTAAACACACATTTTTTTGCCTAACAGATAATTTAAATATCTCATGTGACTTGCAGAATTTCTGTAAGATTGATACCACCACAACTTTGACATTTTTCTTTTCAATTGTTGCAGACATTTTCAGTTTTAAAATTAATATATATCAAATAAGTTGGCCTCTCACTTATTCTTTGGAGATTTTGGCGATGTAAATGTCTCTTTTACTAGCCTATTGAAGTTGCAGATGGTGGTGAGACAAGAGAGCATAAAGTATCATAGCTGATAAGTGAAAAATTATATGGAACCTGTTAATAATTTTCCTGGTCTTCAATATACAGTTAAACCTGTATTAACAGGTCACCTTTGGGACAAAGAAAAGGTGACCTCTTAAAAGAGGTTCAATTCATATGAAATTTTCTATGACCGGACAAGAAAAAGGTAAATGTGTCCGCATGGGCAGGTTTGACTATATGGTTCAAAGTAGTGGTAATTTAAATATAACTCTACATTAAAAGGGAGTTACTGCATTGGTGGTGTGGATTCAGGCCCCAATCGTGTTGAACCAAATACGATAAAATTGGTATTTGTTACTTCTTGGCTTAGCATGCAGCATTAAGAAGAAAGAGCAAAGACTGGTTGGCTTGGAACTGGGATAATGGGTCCGATTGGGGTGACATGTCTATCTGCAGATTGTTGTTTTGGTGAGTTGGTAATATAAAAATCCAACTAAGTGTGTTGGTCTAGTACAAAGACCTTGTACTAATCTCATTGAAAATTACGGCTACTTGTTTTCACCATGATATAGCTGAAAAATTGCTGAGTTGAGTGTCAAACAACAATCACTCAGTCATGCGTGAATAATTTATATATACTTTATTGTCACTCGCTTAAAAGGGAGTATGTTGTTCATAAAACAATGTCGGAATGATTTGATGAACACAATTCAAAATTTTTTACACAGATTTTAACAGATCTGTTCAAAAATTACTAAATAGACAAAAAATAGCAGAAAGTGAAGACTTTAATTGGCCATAAAGGTACACATGTATAATTGTAAATAAAGAGGTAAAAAATATATAACCCATTGAATTTTGAGTTCGGCTGGTGTCAATATCCAATTTTGGGCATTCAGTCGGGTTTTTTTAGCTCGACTTTTCGAAGAAAAACAGTCGAGCTATTGTCGTCACTCCGGCGTAGGCGTCTGGGTCGGGTAAGTTTTTTGTCAGAGTCCATTTCTCAAAAACTACCAAAGGTATCCATTTGAAACTTGGAATACTTGTTCACTATCAAAAGAGGAACCAATTACAACAAGGCAGATGACCCTGTGATTTGTATATCCAGAGTTATCTGCCCTTGTTTTGACATAGTACGTAGAAATTAGGGATATTTTTTTAGTATAATTAAAATTTCTCAATAACTATCAAAGCTATTTACTCGAAACTCAATACACTTGTAGAAAGTGTTGACCCCAGTCTTGAGTTCGAAATTCAGAATATTCTATTGGGTTTTTTTTCTTGTAAAAGCATGGTTTTTTTTATAGAAAAAGTACATATTTTGAGAATTACACATTTCTCTGAAACTACAAAAGATAGAAACTTAATATTTGGTATGGGTGGAGATGCCAATGTGAAGTTGTGCATTCAACATTTTTTATCCCCGGGGCTCGGCCCCACCCCGCTGGGGAATCTGTATAAAAAAATATGACCGAGATCCCCACCCTAAACCATATATATTTATGATCAGGGTGACTAGGCAAATTAAATGCATTATAGCTCAGGCCCCAGGGTCATACCCCACCCCCTACCTGAAGTGAACTTTTTAATGGTTGAGATCCCCACCCCTAAGCCATATATATTTATGATCAGGGTGACTAGGCAAATTAAATGCCTTATAGCTCAGGCCCCAGGGTCATATCCCATCCCCTACCTGAAGTCAACTTTTTAATGGTTGAGATCCTCACCCCTAAACCATATATATTTATGATCAAGGTGACTAGGCAGATTAAATGCCTTATAGCTCAGGCCCCGGGGGTCATACCCCACCCCCTACCTGAAGTGAACTTTTTAATGGTTGAGATCCCACTCCTAAACCATATATATTTATGATCAGGGTGACTAGGCAAATTAAATGCCTTATAGCTCAGGCCCTGGGGGAGGGTCATACCCCATCCCCTACCTGAAGTGAACTTTTTAATGGTTGAGATCCCCACCCCTAAGCCATATATGTTTATGATCAGGGTGAATAGACAAATTAAATGCCCCAGGATTTTGACTTGCAACTCGGTATCTCTGATGCTTCTCTCGATTTTTTTAGTTATTCCCCCTTTTTGAAAAATTCAATTTCTCAATAATTATGTAAATTGCTTGCAGTTTAATATCAGATACGAAAAAGTCGAGCGTCCAGCACCCGTGGGCGGTGCTCTTGTTTATGTCTATATCTGAAGACAAAAAATTAAATACAAATTGTATGTTGATTTTTTTCTAGAGCTATATTTTGTTCAACAACCCCTGGTTTGTACAATGACCTACGACCCGTAGGAAAGTGACTTAGGGACCACTGTATTTTCTGTACCTTCCTCTTTAAACTTTATCTTTACATGTGAGTTTGACTAATATTTTTTTAAATGTTCAAATAGAGTACAGGTGAATATGCAGTCAATAGTTTAGAAATAAAAACCTTTCATTCCCATATAGGGATAGGGTGTGGTCGTATGGTAGTTGGATTTAGGACTACCTGTGCAATCAGTGGATATCAACAATATTTCAGTTATATGGTGGTGGTCAATTTTATTGGCAGAGGAAACTTGAGTACGCAGAGAAAACCACCGACCTGCTGAAATCATTGACAAGAGGAGTTTGAATCATAATCCGTAAATCAAAGCAGAACAGACAACACAATGGCCAAAAGAAAAAGAACAGACAACACAATGGCCAAAAGAAAAAGAACAGACAACACAATGGCCAAAAGAAAAAGGAAACAAGAACAAAGATCTACAAAAAAAATACACAGAAAACTAAAGATCGAGTAACATGAACCTCTGGAGGTGAACTCAGGTGCTCCGACAGGATAGGCTGTTCCTGCTCCACTAGTGACACCTGTCGTGTTACTCGAGTCATAAGTTATAAATAAGGAAAGACCTGCATGTACTTACAACAAGTGGAACATATCCGTGGTCATTTGTGACATAGACAAACTTTATCACATAACATTGATGGTTGTACATGTATCGTCATGAGCAGGATTCAAATTTTAAAAAAGTTAAGTGGTTACTGATTACACAGGTAGTTGTAAATCCACGAACACGACGGCCCCTACTTAATAATAATTCGTTCACCAATGAAATACAGATAAAAAAAACAATCGCAGATTTCTATTAATATATTATTTGTTGATATTGGTTGAATTTCTTTCATTAATACTGAATTTCAAGTATGCATTGCATGACTGGAACCAGTTGCCACTAGTTACGGTCAAACTTTATCATGTAAAGTTGTTTCGAGTATGGTACAGGCAGCAATCAATCTCACAACTTAACTGGTCACAGGCACGTATTCCATATCATACGATCCTCTAGAAGGATTTATTTAAATTGTGGCAGTCAGTTTATTGGTGGAGAAAACCACTGACAAATTTTATCAGATAATGTTATATCGAGTACACCTCGCCTGAGAGCGATTCGAACTCACAACGTCAGTGGTGATGAGCACTGATTGCATAGGTAGTTTTAAATCCAACTACCATACTATCATAACTATGACGATGGACCTTGGCAAGAAAAATATATTAATTACTTATCAACTTATTCACACTCTAAATTAGCATCTTTCTCAATTATAATGAATAAACGGACAGTTTTAAAATTATAACCTCTGATGTCCTAAATTATTGAGGGAGGGCCCATTAGGCTCAATGAGTCGGGTAGTTGTATTACCTAACACCCGACTCGAAACCGCAAATGATTAAATTACCCGTTGCTTGCCCATGGTCGGTGGTTCACTCCGGGTACTCTCTTCCACCACTAAAACTGGTCGCCATGATAAAGCTGAAATATTGCTGAAAGTGGAGATAAAACACCAAAAATCAAATCAATCATTAATTATTGGGGGCTATGCTTGATGTGCAATTCCATTGGATATTGTATAATTCAATTATGCACTTTATTCAATAAAATATTTGAATTGAAAATTTAATTAATTGACTTGACTGGGCCAATGACCCTTTTGATCAGGTTACGAATATACATTAAAATTGAATGAAAAATAAAAATGTTTAAATTGGCATTTTTTGCCACTTTCTGTCCAATTTATATCTCCACAGCCATAAAAAGGGAGGATATCTGTTGATATACTACCATAAGCTCTCCGCACGATCAACTCAAACAAACAAACAAATCTATAAATTTGCACAATTTCTGAATTTAGACCTCTTTTCGAAATAACATAGCAAAAACAGTATAATGGACCATAAATAACACACATAGATGAACATTTTGCATAAAAAATGCATTAAATAAAAATTGGATAAAAATTGTTAACAAATTAATTTTGCAATTACCCCTTTTATGTCAAAAACTATAATACAAATGTAGTTACATAGAACTATGCATTTTTCTGATAGGGATTTTCCTGACAAATTCATCAAAAAATAACTGTCAAAATACTCATATACATTTAAGGTATATTGAAAAACTCTATTAATAGGCACTTATTACTATAATCACCTCAGGATAAAATTTTTGTGAAAATAATGTTAAAACTTTGGACCAGGACAATATATACTACATGTCTATGTACAACAGTTAATATTTATTTCCATATATTTCATTTAAAATGAAAACAAATACAAATTATCCTTACTATTTTTGACTGAAATCAAAATTTAATTGGATATGTTAATGATTTTTCTTTATGAGTCGATCNTAAAATTGAAATTAAAAATATTATGAACATTGCACTTTAAATTTATTCTATTAAAAGCTCACTTTGAGTAAATAGATAGTTTTCAAAACTTGACATTTATTTACATACAAATTACAACTTTCCCCCTTTTCTTTTATAATGATATATGATATAAGCTAATTATTACAATGTGCATGTAAAATTGAAATTAAAAATATTTTTTTACAATCCACTTTAAATTTATCCTAAAACTCACTTTGCATAAATAGAAAGTTTTCCAAACTTGACATTTATCTACATGCAAATTATAACTTTTTCCCCTTTTCATTTATTTAAGCCTTATACTCATACATATACTGGAACAAATTATCAGGTACTTTGGTCAAGTAAACACCTAATTAATGTTAAATAAACAACCCTACAGGTAAGAAAATAAAAGCTGGATAAATGGGAATACCTGATTTTCAAAAGTTGGATAAATGGGAAGACTTCTTGACTGGGAGGGCACACACCTATATTTATGATGACAACAAATCTACAACATGGTATATTTCAGAATAAT
>MJUT01052187.1:100152-111155 GCA_002080005.1 Gigantidas platifrons
AAGTTAGCCTAAATTACAAATCTGAACAAAAATATTTACAACTAAGTAGCCATGGGTATAAGAACTAGAGCTTGTAATTGCTCATCTAACTTTCCTTTTCAGACTTTAAACTTTTACACAAAAGTCATGTAAATCAAAACAAGTAACAATTCAAATTGTATCTGAATTAACCTGTTGTTGACATGCAAATATTTTAAATAGAATCAGTGATCTTATCTGAAGGACTATGTTATCACGCATATCTTGAAAGTGGACCATCCTAAAATAATCTTAGTCAATTTTGACAGAAAATTTAAATAGAATAAGTTACAAGAAGACATGTTGGACTATTCATTATTATTCAGGTGAAGTTTTGAGATCTTGTTGGTTAATAAAAACAGTAATGGTGATCTTGGATGAAGGACTCCTTCCAAATCACAAACCAGTCCAGTTTACGTATAATTTGAATCTATTTTTTTCTATCGAGAAGACTACAATGTGATTTTGAAAAATAAAATAAGTCTTATTTGCATAATCGGTATAATTGGCTGAACAAAGCATATCATGGGACAACTTGAATATATGCATGATAGAACTGATGTTCATTATGATTTCAAACAAGACAGTAATTCACAATGGAAGAAATCACTATCTAGATATGGTTACTATGGAATGTGACATCTGAGGGGTACATAAGTGAAAAAAAGCCACCCAAGTACCATATCAACCAAGTTTGGTTTAATTTGGTTCAATGGTATCATAGGAAAAAATGCTTACCTATAAGAGAATGACATAATGACATACAACAGACGACAAGTGACGGCAGTAGCTCACATGACCCTTCAGGTCAAGTGAGCTAAAAAATGAATTTTTTATTAGATTTGACACTTATCATTTCTTCATAAAATCTTATAAGAAACAATTAAAAGTGTAATTGTAATACAAAATCTCACAATACAAAAAAAACATCTTCTATAATTAAGAGCAAAAATTCATTCTTTTATCATGGCTACCTTATGTTGAAATTTTATTATGTATAGTTCTATAATGAACTTGATCAAAAGATAACATAATTACATACAGCTTCAATAAAATGTTGCAACCCCTAACCCTATCTTACCTTACAGATATATATTGCAGTTCATATAAATATTCTAAGGCAAATCATGTTCAGAATTGAACAATTTACTTTTACTACACAAACTAATTAATTGACCAATAATGAACAATCTTATTATATACCATATATACAAAAGACTGCTCAGTCGTGCTAATGTGGGTCACGGGTCACTGTGAATAGCATGTGTAGTCACGTGAACAGATATGGTGTTGAAAAAACTGTTGGTACTCATAAAATATTGATAAATGCAATAAAATTTTATGTTTGTCTTCAAGAAATATGATAGACAAAACCATGTGTGAAGTTTTATGACGAAATATCTCCGATTTCTATGTAAATTTACCAGTTGGAAGGAGAAATACCCACAGGTCATTTTAGCGATGTATTCTTATCTTGGACAATAATGAGCGTCCTGATTGGATGACCGATTTAAAATACACTGAATCCACATGGTTTAGCAAGGTTACTCAGGTCAATAGTTTATAAATACAGAATCTTGACAATGCAAAGGAAAGATGCTATGTTATATTTATTCATTTGTTTGATTCTGGAATATTGTTGATCATTGATTTGCGGTAAAAGATTGAAATAAAAACACAGGACCGGACTTTAAACAAAATTAATAATCCAGGATTAGTTTTTTATTTAAACAAATCCAGGACCCCTGTGTCCATGAATTTTTTTGTTGTTAAAGTTAAATAATATGAAATATTGACATCCACACTTGCCTTTTGGACAGCACATTTTTGTGTCCACACTTGCCCTCAGGCAACACTTGTTTCAAATATAAAAAAAACTTCCAAACTTGTGCAATTATTCTAATGATCTAACATGATGCTAATTAAAAACAACCAATCAAAAATCAATTAACATTACAGCATGACAGTCACAACTTTCATGTTATTAGTCATCATAAGTTCCACCCAAACATAGAAAATACATACATAACAACAATCTTAGAACACAAAGTCATACACCAAGGAGTTTGGTGATCAGTTTTCATATCAATGAACAAATCTTGTGGTAAGAACAATCTTAACCAAAGTACACTCTGAACCATACATGTCCTATTTGTGGTTTTCTGAACAGTTAATATGTCAGCATGTAACAGGTATATTGTGAAAAGAGAAATGTAAAGCTCAGTGACGTTAGATATAGTGTTGAGCCATACATTTTTAATATGGGAGGTTTTTAATAAGTGAAATTCGGAAAATTCAGCTCAGTGACATTAGATATAGTGTTGAGCCATAGTGTTAGTATGGGAGGTTTTTAATAAATGAAATTGGGAAAATACAGCTCAGTGACATTAGATATAGTGTTGAGCCATAGTGTTAGTATGGGAGATGGTATACATAATTAGGTGAAATATAGTATATAGATAACCATAACAAAACATGTCTGATACATTGTTTTTAAGTAGATTTTCTTATCACATTGTATATTCATTTATATGGTCATCTGATGAACAGTGCATATACCTTTTAACCTGTATATAAAGGGCAACTGCTCATAAAGGCCACATTATCAGGTTCCATTATGTGGCCTTTATATACAGATTTGACTGGGCACTTTCCTTTAATTATATTTATAAATTTCATGTGCAAAGTTTCTCATTTAAATATTGAACTTTATAATTTACTAGTATAAGTCTTAAAGGTTTAAATATGTTACAAAATATACACAAGAAAAAGAAAATATCACAAATAAGTGGTACTCATGAAAAAAGGTTCTTTTAAACTGAGTGGAGATCTTTTATCATTACATCTGTCCAAGGGGAAATAACTGCTCATCCAATAAATTTATACCATTACATCTGTCCATTCTAGATATTACAGTTGCCCTGTAATATAAATATCATCATAAAATTAAAGCCTTTTACTTAAATGTCAATGCTATTTAACATCAATAACAACAACTAAGCCATTTAGTCTTCCATTGTTTATCTGGTTAACATAAGGCACACAGATCTTAGTATGGTAGCCATAACTATGGTGACAGATTGTTGACTATAACCCATACATTTGGGATGTTTCAATATTTATTATTAAAATACAATTGATATACAGGGTTGTCGAGGGTTGTAAAGTTTGTGGACTACCTCAATAAAATCTGACTGACATGTCCGAAATAATTGAAACTAGGATATAATTAATATACATTTCTGTTACAAATAGCCATGATTAAAAAAAAAATGTTTGTTCTGACAATCTTTCAGCAGCATTTTATTTTGTAATATTTTTTTGTTAAAGCAAATAAACTATAATTACATGTTTTTCAAGGATTTTGAATTAACAGACATATATTAGTTCTGTCTTATTTTTGGATAGATTTTTGTGAAGGATAATGTGTTTAGTTTTCTGATAATATTCTTTTTTTTATATTAAAGATAATCCCTGCAATAAAATATTTAGAACAGAAATTTATGCTGATAAGAAAAATAAGATTGATATTTACCCTAGTAATTGAACTTTGGTTAATAAATGTTAATTAAGTCATTAAAATAATCCATTTAAAGAAATACTGAATAACTTGAAAAATAATAAAATTAAGAAATTAAATGAGTGAGTGATTGTTGTTTAGCGCCAACTCAACAATTTTTCAGTTATATCATGGCGAGAACAAGTTAATTTTCAATGAGATGATGACGATGAGGTCTGCTTTGTTCTAGACCAACACGCCTAGTGTTAGTTCACTGAAACAACAGTCCGAGATAGACATGTCTCGCCACTTGGACACATTATTCTAATTCAGAGCCAACCAGTCTTTGGTCTAAATCCTTAATGCAGCATGCTTAGCGGAGAAGCAACAAATACCAATTTTATAGTCTTTGGTTTGACCCAATCGGGGCTCGAACCCAAGATCTACCGCATGCGAGGCGAGCATGCTAATTATTACACCACTGATGCGGTTAAGAAATTAAATGAATCAATCATGTAAAGGTCAATTGTTTCATTTATCATTATACATTGGTTGAACTTTCCTTAAATGGTACAACGATGGAGAATGTTAAACATGGTAAACTGATGGATCAATGAAGTCACCTACCAATCGGTCAGTCAACAGCCATTGTCAACTCTGAGAGAGTCTCTTGTGCCAGTCTGTTGGTTAGAATCTGACCTAAGATCTGTTTGTAATTCTCTGGTGCCAGTCTGTTGGTTAGCCTCTGATCTAAGATCTGTTGGTAACTCTCTGGTACCAGTGTGTTGGCTTGCCTCTGATCTAAGATATGTTGGTAATTCTCTTGTGTCAGTCTGTTGGTTAGCCTCTGATCTAAGATCTGTTTGTAATTCTCTTGTGTCAGTCTGTTGGTTAGCCTCTGATCTAAGATCTGTTTGTAATTCTCTGGTGCCAGTCTGTTGGTTAGCCTCTGATCTAAGATCTGTTTGTAACTCTCTGGTGCCAGTCTGTTGGTTAGCCTCTGATCTAAGATCTGTTTGTAACACTCTGGTGCCAGTCTGTTGGTTAGCCTCTGATCTAAGATATGTTTGTAATTCTCTTAAGTCAGTCTGTTGGTTAGCCTCTGATCTAAGATCTGTTTGTAATTCTCTTGTGTCAGTCTGTTGGTTAGCCTCTGATCTAAGATCTGTTGGTAACTCTCTGGTGCCAGTCTATTGGTCTGCTCTGTTGATATTCTCTGGTGTAGTGTTTGTAGACAACTCTCTGGTGCCAGTCTATTGGTCTGCTCTGTTGATATTCTCTGGTGTAGTGTTTGTAGACAACTCTCAGGTGCCAGTCGTTTGGTATATCCTCCGTTGATATCATGTGGTGTAATGTTTGTTGGTCTCCTCTTATTGTAACCCTCTGATATGGTAGTATGGCTTCCTCTTTTGATCTTCTCTTGTGTAGTGTCTGACAGGCCTATATATTTCCTCTGGTGTGTTCAATTCAATTCACATACTAAAATAGTACATATTTAATGTGGCTCATTGATCTCCTTTGTTTTCTCTCTGTTGATGTTGGTATCTTTGTGTGAGTCTGTTTTCTCTCTGTTGATGTTGGTATCTTTGTGTGAGTCTGTTTTCTCTCTGTTGATGTTGGTATCTTTGTGTGAGTCTGTTTTCTCTCTGTTGATGTTGGTATCTTTGTGTGAGTCTGTTTTCTCTCTGTTGATGTTGGTATCTTTGTGTGAGTCTGTTTTCTCTCTGTTGATGTTGGTATCTTTGTGTGAGTCTGTTTTCTCTCTGTTCACTCACTCACTGATCGGATGTGGGTATCTTTGTGCGAGTCTGTTTTCTCTCCATTGATGTTGGGTATCTTTGTGTGAGTCTGCTATCTTTTAAGGTATCTATGTAGTGAGAAGATTAGTCTATCTTAGCTGTTGGTCCTGAAAAAAAAATGAAAAATTTGCAAATATCTTCAGACAATTTCAGAGCCATTCTACAATGATGTAATGCAACATAATGTATAATTTAACATACTAGTAGTAGAGATCACCCGACTTCATACCATAGTAACAGTACCCTCTTTGGGGGCAGTTATTTAACAGTTTGGAAAAACTTCAATAATTAATATATGTTCTATTTAATGTGTATTATTTTAAAAACTATGCTTCGAAGTATATGTAATATTCTACCAGCATTGAAACATTTCAATTGTATGTCATCTATAAAATAATCAAGAATGAGTATACTCTATTATATTCTCACAACAACCATATGTAAACAAATTATAAGTGTTGTCTCTCCTAGCATTGTGTTATAAATGCATGATCAAATTGTTTATGCAACAATGAAGGTCTAGCAGAAACATATTAGGGTGGAGCCAGACTACATGTTTTTCATCCAGAAAAGGTGGTGAGGGTGTGGGGGGACTGAATTTAAGAAAATATCCCATGAAAAAGACTAAAGCAGTTACAAAAATTCAAGACTGCCCTGTCTGCCTTTATGCCTATAATATCGTCAAGCAAAACTAATTGCAGTTTTGCATGGATTTCTGTTCCCTTTGGTTTATGGATAATAATCACTTCTTGTTATTTACTGCATATTGCAATTTAGTATATACATCAGGGGAGGATCCAGGATTTCAAGTTAGGGGGGGTGCACTTAAAACAAATCGTGGCGAGGGGAGGGAGGCGTGAACATTTTTGGGGTATTTCGTGTGAAAAATCACGATTTGACGCAAAAAAATCGTATTTTTCCAATTTTGGGGGGGGATACCCCTACCCTTGGATCCGCCCCTGTACATGTACTGTAATTTATGGGTAATTAACTTTTCATATAATTCAAGTGATTGGAACTCCCTTTATTGATAAGTGTAAAAAAACCTCCATGGAAAAATTATGAAAACTGGCATTATCATAGCCTGGAACACCTTTTTGGACCATTTTTAATCTGCTCATGATTGTATTTTCATCAAGTTCTATTTCAACATATGTGAAAAATAAATGGGTTTCATCTTCTTCATTGACATACAGTCAAACCTGTAGATAAAGGCCACTCAAGGAACCTGAAATGAGTAGTTGTCCTTTATATACAGGTTAAAATTACATGCATTATTAATTAATGGGAAAATTGAGGCTGCCCTTTATTGACAGTGATTTGTTATATAGAGGTGTCCGTTAACGCAGGCTTGACTATTCTATAGTTTCTTTGTATTCCCTTAAATCTGCCCCTTTCTACTTGAAAAAAGGTTTCCTCTTGTATAAGTTTTACTGCAACTTGTAAACCATAACTAATAGAGAACATCCAATGAAATACTACCTAAAGCCCTTAAATTGAAAGAAAAAAACTGAAGCAAAATATGATGTAAAATAAAAATTATGTATACATGTACATCTACCTATTAAATATGCAAAAATTCAGAATTTGAGGCCTTTTAACCACTTTTCAATTAGAAAGGCTCATTTCCCTTTGCTGCCTCATAAAAAAAAAATCTTTAAGAGGAGCATTTTGTTATTAAAAAAAAAGAAAAGAATTAAAAAATTTTGATGAAAAATAGGAAAGTTCAATTCTTGTTTTTTGGGACTTTTTGGTCACTTTTGGATGAGGTTATGAAAGAGATCTAGAAAAATTAGTCCATATATTTAACTACCCCATAGTTTCAATGTTACAAAGTATCTTTAAAATTTTGTAGGTGACTATATAAAAGAGTTACTTTTGGAGATCCTGGAATTGGCACTAAAGTTCAAGGAGACAAGGTAAAGATAAACAATAACAACAGTTATATGGGAAAAAGGGAGATAATTAATCGTGTTTATTAACTAGAATAAAACATATTGCACAAATGGTTGAGTAGACCATATTCTTGAAATTGCCCCCAATGGTTTATTTTTATATTGGGGCCACTGTGATTGTGATTGTATGGTAGTTGGATTTATAACTACCTATGCAATCAGTGCCTATTACCACTAACGTTGTGAGTTCGAATCCCTCTAAGGCGTGTTAAACTCGATACATCATTATGTGATAAAGTTTGTCAGTGACTTGTGACAGATCTATGGTTTTCTTCAAGTACTCCAGTTTCCTCCACCAATAAAACTGACCACCATGATATAACTGACATATTGTTGAAAGTGGCGTTAAGCATCATAAACAAAACTGTTTCAGATTTGTCACAAGTCTGGTGATCTCTAGTAGGAGTGTGTGAGTGAGTGATTGTTGTTTAACGACAACTCAGCAAATTTTCAGCCATATCATGGCAAGAACAAGTTAATTTTCAATGATATGATGATGAAGTCCACTTTGTACTAGACCAACACGTTTAGTTGGATTTTTATAATGCTAATTAATTGAAACAATATTCTGCAGATAGACATGTCACTCCACTCGGATATCCATGGACTATAAATTTTCAGTTTGTGTTCAATCAGTTTAAGAGTTTCTACCTGAAGATTTGTAAAGCATTTTCCAAATGGGTTGGTTGATTGATTGATTGATTATTGCTTAACATCCAGCGACCAGTATCTTGGATATTATCGGGACGAAAACAAGTTCAACTACATATAAATCTGCATGACATGCAGCATGTATATAAAAATGAGGAAGGGGAGGACAATAATTGTTGACTGCCACTGGAGAAATATGGAGAGTTGGATAGGGATGAAAACTTTAGTCTACTGTAGTACAATGACTGTTGACTGCCAATAAGAAATATGGAGAGATTGGTAAGGATGAAAACTTTATTCATGGACCTTGATCGTATGGTAATTGGATTTATAACTACCTATGCAATCAGTGCCTATCACCACTAATGTTGTGTGTTCTAATCCAGCTCAGCTGAGGTACACTTGATACAACATTATGTGATAAACTTTGTCAGTGACTTGCAACAGGTCAGTTGTTTTCTCTGGGTCCTCTGACAATAAAATTGACAGCCACGATATAACTGTTGAAATTGGTGTTAATCACCATGAACCAAAAACATCAGTCTACTGTAGCTGCTACTAGGTGCTTACTCTTTTTCAAAATTTCCAAAAAGAGATCTTTCACATATGCAAGGAGTGTGGCATTCACCAAATATGTGGCCCACAATGGTCCAGTCGCTCAACCTTTCCATATTATCCATAATATGACCTGACATCCCCTTTTTGCATATTCCCGACTTTCATATGAGTTAATTCCCTTACAACAGGGAAAATGGTACCTGCTCTAGCAAGACCAATGGAAAGGACAACACATTTCAGTTTAATTTTCTCATAACATGTACCTTGTAAAAAATCAGAGGAAAATTTTTATAGCAACTAGAAAATTAAAATGTTACAAGAATACATTTTTGTACAAATTATTGGTGAAAATACATGTTATTTTCATTGAACTTTGCATGAAAGGGGACCTATTTCCCAGTCTTTAAGGGAGGTAACCCCTGTTAATCATAAAATATTTATTAATATTCCAATAGGATCCTGTATTCAAACTTTGTCCTATAGTGATGGCCATAAAAAAAACCCAGACAATCCAAGGAACATTCTAACCAAGTGTGATTTCATATAGTTTCAGACAAGAATAATTTTAAAATATTGTTCTCATTGACACAAAAAAACAGGCTTTATTTGCCTATTCCAATTTTTTTTATTCTTTTATTTATATCTGGATTGTGATCATATGTAACCCTGTCACATTTTTTCATTCCAGTCTCAAATCGGGATCTGGATTTACCTTGACATATGTCATGGTCTTTTTTGTGTTTAAAGACTTGAGGTAAGAGGTTCAATATAGTTGTTTGTTTTCTTGACATTGGTTGAATCATTGAAAATCACTGTTTAAACTTACTTTGTCTTCATAATTTTGTAGAGCACTATTCAGTCTGATTTCAATGTTTTAGTGGTTTCAGGGAATATTTTAAATTATTTTTATCAAATACATTTGTAGTTCAATGTTAAAATTGGACATAATTCAATATCTTATGTAAATTCCAGTGACCCCCCCCCCCCTTAATGTACTAAACATTGCTAAAAACAAAAATCCAGATGACTGTAAAGACACAATTAAGGATTTTTTTTAATTTAACATAGTTAGGACCTCCCCATTTTCAAATATTTATTATGTACCTACAGTTTAGGTTTTAACCACTTTCATCAATAAATAGAAACTGTTATGGCTATTTGAAGTATTTAATCCCTTTGTTCTATTTATAGAAGCATCGGCCATGCTGTTTGGTTGGAGGAATCATTAGATATGTAGTTTAACTGTATACACTCCATACCTTGATTACTTAGAGAAATCCCAGGCAGCTGTCTGTTCTGCAGAGTTCCTACAATATTGGACAAAAGCTGAGGATGTACCAAAATCCAAGATAAAACCTGTACAAAGTAAATGATAAGATATCATGAACATAATTCAGAGATAAAATATGAATGAAATAAATTATTATTTTCTAGACTGCAAATTAAATCCGAGTAGTTTTTTTCTCTCACAAATTTAATCCAAAATAAAGTGATTTCTTGAGTAAAATTCCATTTTTTTATACCCAACATTTAGGGGGGGTGGGGGGTATGGTGTTTAACACCACTTTCACTAATATTTCAGTGTTATTGTGGTGGTTAGTTTCATTGATGGAGGAAATCCCAGAGTACCCAGAGAAAACTACTGACCTGTCGCAAGTCACTGACAAACTTTATCTCGAAATTTTGTATGAAGTACACCCTACATGAGTGGGGTTCAAACTCATAATGTTAGTGGTGATAGGCACTGATTACACAGGAAGTTGTAAATCCAATTACCATATGATCATGACCACGACAGCTCCTCCAATATTTGGAGTTCAAAGTGGATATAAAAAGTTAAATTACTTGCTCAATATGTTTAAATTAAATTTTAAAATACTGACGTATAGTAGAAACAGATAAAAGTGTATCTTTATTAGACTCCATGTTCATATGTCAAAATTCTTTGCTAGAGGTAACTCTAATTTAATTTCAATCTGTTTTGGTCACATAAGTTGCTATTTCAAGTGTAATTTAAAAATTATGTACTAGTTAATGGGAGATAACTCTAATTTCAATTTTCCTTTTTTTTTTCAAGGGTAATTTAGTGATTTGTTTTTTTCAATTTCTGACCAGAAATTCAGAAACAAAATATCATACACTGAAGATGACATAGCAAATTGTTAAATTTGTGTAGCAAACATTCTTTTGTGTGTAAGTGTTCAAAGCTTTTCTGGTTAAACAATCAACCATTGTCATTGAAGCATTTTAAAATTACAAATAAATATGAGAATTTACATATGTGGAGGAAATTAATCAATAAACATTATGATCTGAAGACACATGAACAAACAAGAATGAACATGAATTCAAACTTTGTGCAAGGATTTAACAGATTAAATTGTGTGTAAATACCATCGAATGTTGCTTTCATGAATATCCAGGTGGTCATGTTCAGTTGATAGTGTTGATTTTGGGCTTGGTGTATCAATGTGGCTCACTGCTCTCCTCCAAGGTGTCTACGGTGCTAGTAGATGGGTCTCC
>MJUT01052187.1:116738-139049 GCA_002080005.1 Gigantidas platifrons
ACTGAACCCTGAGTAAACCGAAAACCTGTTTAAGTCAGACATACTTTACAGTCCCATCTACTGAACCCTGAGTAAACCGAAAACCTGTTTAAGTCAGACATACTTTACAGTCCTATCTACTGAACCCTGAGTAAACCGAAAACCTGTTTAAGTCAGACATACTTTACAGTCCCATCTACTGAACCCAGAGTAAACTGAAAACCTGTTTAAGTCAGACATACTTTACAGTCCTATTTACTGAACCCTGAGTAAACCGAAAACCTGTTTAAGTCAGACATACTTTACAGTCCCATCTCCAAAATGTCTAAGTAATATGAACCTGTGTAAACCAAACACCTGTCTAAACTGAACAAATTCTTCAGTCCCAAAGTGGTTCAGTTTAGACAGGTTTTACTGTACTATAATGTTTCTGAAAGGAATTTTCTTATGGAATGTATTAAGATAAACATCATAAAAACAAATAAACGATAAATAATATACCAGTATATAGATTATTACATGGCATTTTTCATGTCATACCCTTTATCATCCCCAGGTCATGATATCAGCCCGAGAGCTGATGGGCTCAAGGGATGATATATGAACGAGGATCGATAAATACCCATTACATACATAGTGTGTTGGTACAAGACTTTGTATCAGGTCGAGCCTTTTGTGTGATTCAGTATCACTACGAGTCGCGATAGTGACGAGTTGTGATGCGGTTAGTTCACGCAACAGGCAAAACCTGATACAAGGTAGTGTACAAACACACAATATATGTAATAAGTTTATTATCTCTATAAAACGAATTTTAAACAAATAACACAGGTTCCATTCAAATTTGCACAATCCTCTGAGGCTATTTTTTGTGCATGACGTCACATTATTTTTGCCGTTCGTTAACGTTACTGTGTTTTGTCTCGCATTCCAATGATATGACGTCATCACAAAGTAGTTCGGCGGAGAACATATCGTGCAATGTCGCGCCTTCCTTTTATCACCACATCTTGTATCAGACAGGTGACTTTTGTTAATTTCAAAGGAAAACGTACATAATGTTAGATAAAAGGTATGATATGAAAAATGATATGTTTATCATATACTTCAACAAAGGAAATAACTGATTTGTACCAAAATGTTTAGTCATTTTTGGATAGAATTAAATACATAGTTATAGAACTAGAAATTTTTTGTTTTGATACGCAAATCCAATAAATGCACCTTTTTGTAGCACTTTCAATATCATAAGGGAGAAAATTGGTAGCGTTAATAATTTTCTGTGCAAATATGCAATAAAACAGTTGAAACATTTTGGTAAACACAGCTTTCCGGAAATTCACGATTTGTGAACTTACAAACATTGACAGAAAGGCATGTAATAATATCCCGGAAGCAGTTAATAAACTTGCTTTGTCAGCCCACTTGGGCCATTCTTGTGAAACCCATATTATTCTAAACAAAACTCAAAGTTTTATCACAGGGTAAAATCTTAGCTACATTATCTATAAGTATATGATAAATACCCATATATATGGACACATCATTTTTGATACCTTTGGGCCTCTTGTTTCTTTTGTGTATATCTGATGAACCAAAAAAACCCATCAACTTTGAAGGGGACCATCCAATGAAAATTCTTACCATGTTTGGTTTCAATTGGCCCAGTGGTTGCAGAATGAAGGAAGAAGATTAAAATGTAAATTTACGGACGACGGACGCTAGGTGATGGAAATACATCACATGACCCTTTGGGTCAGGAGAGCTAAGATTTCTATTCATTAAAGTATAGTGCACAACAATGTAAACAAATTATCTACCTGTCAAAGTTTCTCTATACAGCTTAATTTTGGATGCAATATATGTCTTTTATCACATTAGAACTTGATACAACTGTAAAGAAATAAAATATATTAGCTTGGCTCTGTAAACCTTCACCTCATAAATATTATCTCCATTTATTTGTATCCAATATGTTAAGAAAAATGATGCAAGAACAATGAGGGGGAAAAAGTGGCAAAAATGTATGATCAATGAGGGGAGATAATTGAACAGCAAAAATGTATGAACAATAAAAAAAAATATGAAAAAAGCAATTTGTACAACATGATAAATGCATTTTTATTAAATGAATGTTTTAGTTTTCCGTAATAAAATAAAGAAAATAAAAAAAGATAACTCTTATTTATTTAATAAGTACTGTCACACTGTGAGTGTAAAAAAATATAAACAGAGTTGTTTGTCTGTTTGTACATGTACATGTATGTATGTATATATTTCATAAACAGTTACAGGGTAAAAAAAAGTTAACAATGACACAAGCGATATCAAAGCAGATTATAAATAAGCATTAGCACAGGAATAAGCATTAGTTTGTTTGTTTGTTTGATGGTGTTTAATGCCACTTTCAACAATATTTCAGTTATATGGTGGTGGTCAGTTTTATTGGTGGAGGAAACCGGAGGACTTGGAGAAAACCACTGACCTGCCGCAAGTCACTGACAGACTTTATCACATAATGTTGTACACCTCACCCCGGTCGAGATTCGAACTCACAACATCAGTGATGATAGGCACTGTTTATATAGGTATGGAAGATGGAAATCCAACGACCATACGATCATGGCCACGACGGCCCCTGTAATAAGCATTTAGTATGTAAATAAAAATTAATTCAAGCTCCACTCAGACACATTATTCGCATTCCGAGCCAACCAGTCTTTGTTCTTTCATACTTAAAGCTGTGCGCTTAGCGGAGAAGCAACGAATTCTAATTTTATAGTCTTTGGTTTGACCCCATTAATAAAAGCAAATAATAAAAAAACATAAAAAGATCAATGCTTACATCACACAAGGTTCAACAATCCTCATTGATCTTATGATTAGATCTATGTGTTGTATATTATTGCCAGTACTAACTCTGGACACAACCTGAATAAAAAAAATTAGAATATAAGTAATTAAGGGTAATAACAAAATTACCCAACTCCGAACAATCTTCCAAAGGGAAAGTCAAAACTCGTAGGTAATAAACAGACAAAATCAGTCAACAACCGGAAAACTCTAACTATGTGTCTTAAGTCATTAACTAATAATATTATCTGCAAACATAATATTTGCACAAAAAATTAAGTTACAGTTAAATTTGACTAAAAACTGGAAAGTCATCCACTCTTATGATCATATTTTACTGTTATCATTTAAACTGTTTTTATCATGAACATACAACCTTTATTCTTGTTTTTATAACTTTTTTATAATCTTTCATACAGAAACTCATTTTCTTATTCAAATAATATGATTTAGACTATTAAAATATTTAGTATAGAAACATATAATAGACTGACCAGATCTTAGTAAGAATATATTTAGATGAATAAAGGAAAATATCCAAAATATGTGAACAAAATAGATGACTACAACTATCAGCCAAAAATGTATTATCAATGAGGGGAGATAATTAGCAAAAATATATGAACAATAAAAAAAATATGAACAAAAGGAATTTGTGCAACATGATAAATGCATTTTTATTAACTAAATGTTTTAGTATTCCATAATAAAATAAAGAAAATAAAAAAAGTAACTCTTATTTATTTAATAAGTATTGTCGCACTGTGAGTGTAAACAAAATATAAACAGAGTTGTTTTGTTTCTTTGTACATTTTTGTACATGTATGTATACATTTCATAAACAGTTACAGGGTAAAAAGAAAGTACGGGTAAACAATAATGACACCCCGATATCAAAGCAGATTATAAATAAGCAATAGCACAGGAATAAGCATTAGTTTGTTTGTTTGCTTGATGGTGCACATCACCACTTTCAACAATATTTCAGCTATATCGTGGCGGTCAGTTTTATTGGTGGAGGAAAGCAAAGGACCTGCAGAAAACCATTGAGCTGCCGCAAGTCACTGACAGACTTTTATCACTAGGCCCTATACAATTATTGACTTTTAATGAGGTCTACTCGTGACTATACGGACCTGATCAATGATTGATTGACCGAGGCCAATGGCTGAGGTTAATCAATCATTGACCAGGTCTGTATAGTCTTGAGTAGACTGAAATTAAGTCAATAACTGCTTTATGAAATAATAAAGAATTTTTTTAACTTAATAATTGTTTTATAATTTTTTCATTTATTAGTTAAATATTAAAATTTTGAAATTTTATGAAAACTTTGAAACTTTTTGAAAATTTTATCATTTAGAAATTTACTGAACATTTTTAAATCTTACGAAATTTTTGAAATTTTATGAACATTTTGAATTTTTTTGAAATTTTGAATTTTTTTTTGAAATTTTTGAAAATTCTGAACTTTAAAAAAAAATTATTTTATAATTTTGAAATTTTAGGAAAATTTTGAAATTTCATGAATGAGTAAAACGCAATTTGATTGGTCGACACAACTTGACATCTTGGCTATGGTTGGTTGGTGGGCAAGCCCGAATATACCTCACGTGAGGTGTACTCACTGCCCGCGAGGTGTACTCACTCTGAGGTAGAGTTGAGAAAATGCTGTTTAAGCCAATCAGAAAAAAGCAAAATTCCTTATCATTTAATAAATAACGACCATACAATCATGGCGGCCCCTGGAATAAGCATTAGTATGCAAATAAACATTAATATAAGCTCCACTCAGACACATTATTCGAATTCCAAGCCAACCAGTCTTTGCTCTTTCTACTTAAAGCTGTGCGCTTAGCAGAGAAGCAACGAATTCTAATTTTATAGTCTTTGGTTTGACCCCATTAATAAAAGCAAATAATAAAAAACATAAAAAGAACAATGCTTACCTTAAAAGGTGCAACAATCACCGTCTCTCTAATATTAGATCTATGTGTATTATTGCCAGAACTAACTCTGGACACAACCTGAATTTAAAAAAAATTAGAACTGGTAACTATGTGTCTTAAATTAACTAATTACATGTATATTATCTGCAAATATTATATTTGTACAAAAAAATAAGTTAGTTTGACTAAAAAACTGGAACTCTTATGATCATCTTCTTACTGTTTATTACATAAGATTATCATTTAAATTGTTTTTATCATGAAAATATAACTTTTATTCTTGTCTTATAATGTACTTGCATACAGAAACTCTTTTTTTTACTCAAATTATATGATTTAGACTATTTTACACTGACCTTAGTAAGAATATATTTAGAAGAATCAAGGAAAATATCCAAAATATGTGAACAAAATGGATGACCACAACTTAAATATATCAGTTAGAGCAAGAGCCTTGTGAAGAACAAAGAGTTCCCTCCAATGAGTATGACTCAAAGTGACCAATCAGAATGCAAAATGAAAGTTGACAGGTTAAATGTCATGATCTTAATTAACATATAAGGAATATAAACATGTAGGTAAATTTAATTGAGCTAAAAATAGTAATATCATATTAGGTACATGTGTGTATAACTGCTAAAAATGTTATGGTTTAGAAGGGAAAGAAATTAATTAAATCATCTGTCACAGCATTGGCCACAAAAAAATATTCTGCTTTACATAAGTATAAAAAAAATAATCTGGTTTAAGAGTTTTGTTTTGAAAAAAAAAAAAAAATAAATCCCAAGAGTTGTGCAATAAATCTCAAGTATACTTTATGCCATATCTACACACCTATAAACCTCACTCTATTTGGAATTTATATCAAAGATTTTGTTTAGTTTTTCAAACTGTACATGACCTTTCAGTAATTACGCCCTATTTTTAATAGATATTGTAAGTGTCCCTTATAAGAAGGGATTGCTGCCTCATGTATGTACTGTCACTTGTAAGGCTATGAACAATTGATAATAAACACTCAATACTATAACAAAGGCAATGCAAAGCATGAGATATCCCCTCACTGTTAAATGGCTAAAACTTAAGTCCAACTGTGACCTTGACCTTTGACCTTCAAAATAGGTTTCAAGGCTTTGTATGAAATAAGTGTCGACTAAATTTTGTCAAAATCCACTGAAAGATGTAGGCTAGTGTCTTCACAAGGATAAACACCAAAAATGGTTAAAGTTCAAATGTGACCTTTGACATTTGAACTTGGAAATCAGTAGGCTTCCAGATGTATGTACAAAGTGTGGATCAAGTCAAAAAGTGTTTAAAAGATAACATTGATAATATCAATTATACAGAAAATTTTCATCCAAAAGATGACTTTTTAGAAAGACTAATAAATACAAAAAGTTTAAAAAGTTTGTATATATTTCTTTACTGAAGACATTAACTCATTTTCCCATTCAAAAAATTTTGAAATGGGAAGAAATACTTGGGATTGACATTGCAGACTGGTCTATATATTTTTGAATTCTTAAGAAGTGTTGTAGGGATACATATCTCATCAATTTTCAGTATAAATTTTTACATAGAGTTATACCTACTAATACCTATTTATTCAAAATTCATATTAAAGACACAAAATTGTGCTCATTTTGCAATGTTGAAGATGAAATGGTTGAACATTTATTTTTTGATTGTCCTTTGATATTTCCTTTCCTGAGAGCTTTCTATGACTGTCTTAGATGCTATTTTCACTATATTGAATTTCACACAGAACAATTTTTGCTTGGATTTAAAGAAGAAAGTTTAACTCTTAACTTGCTGATCCTTATAGCTAAAAATTATATATATAAATGTAAACTAAAAGAAAAAATTCCAAATATCATAGAATTGAAGTATCAAATTAAAAATTACTATTCACTTGAACAATCTATAGCCAAAAAGAATAACAATTTAAAAGATTTTGAAAATACTGACCCCAGTGAAACATGTTTTTTGCACATTTTTAACTACAGATAGGTACATTTGTACCTAGGTATACTACGTTATTTATGTTTATGTATTTTATTTGTATCAATTAAAAGTAAGTTACTAAAGTCACAAAATAATAGAAGACAGATATTGTAAAGGAATGGGTGTTTGTCTATGAAAGGGAGAGAGAGAATGTGAAAGAATGAATGTGTCTCAATTGATTTATTTATGCATGTCATATGTTGCTTATTAATTAACTTAATTAATAAACTGAGAAAAAAAACAGATTTATTTATTTCAAAATTTTAAGAGATCTGAACAGGATTTTTGGGAAAAATAGCAGTTTTTTGTTAAAAAAACAAGAATTTTTAGCATTATGTCTTATTTACACAATAATCTTCTGCAATAAGTACTGTTCAAAGTTCATTAGAGCCTACATCACTCACCTGGTTTCTGATTTTGGTTGAGGAAAAAAAAATAATCTGATTCAGAGTCTTTGTCATATAACATAATGTTAAATTCTGCAAAAAAATTTCGCGCTTTGTGCTACAAAAAAAAATATATTCTAACTCTCCTGTTGTCCAAAAAAAAAATTCTGAACAAAAAAAAAACCATAAGTCCCCCCCTGCAAGTTAAATGGTCGCTCCCTTGATCCTATTTCTTCACAACAAGTGAAATCCTTAGGCTCCTTTTTTAAACAGTCTTTGGAACTGAGGACAGGGGGCACTTGATTACATTTCTTATATTGTGAAACAGCCTTTTTGTTTGTTTGTGTATGCAAATTGTTGTTTGTGTATGTGTTTGATTCATTTTTTGTTTGTTTGTAGTCTTTGACAAGGACGTTAATATACGTCCTTGTCTTTGACAAGAAGGGGGGGGGGGGGTAGTAGAGAAAGGTATCGGGTCCGTTCGCCCTAACTACACGTTCGCCCTGGGTCCATTCGCCCTACAAGTGGGTCCGTTCGCCCTGATTATTAAAACGTAGTTTAAAGAACATAATGCATATTTTAATTTAGATTATAGAAGTAATGATATGTGAAAAATATGGAATTTAATTAAAATTATTTTCAAGCAATTATTACGTATACTATTTGAAATACTTAATTGAAATTTATAGATAGATAGATAGATTTATTCGATAAAATCATCATATATTGTATTATTTCAACAAGTAAAAAGATGACTCTCTGAACGGCGATAATGGGAAACGACCTACAATGTAGCTCTGCGTTTGAGGCTATATTACTTGCGATTTTTTTAAGCCCCAAAAATTCCAGTGACGAATACCTATGTCCATTGACTGTACACTTTAGCATGCCGCATATTTATAATTTTTCAATTTATTATCCATAAGCAATTAAATATCACTTATTTTTCTATTATTTTTAATACCCTACATAATTATAATTATTAGGGCGAACGGACCCACTTTTAGGGCGAACGGACCCAGGGCGAACAGGTATCAGGGCGAACAGGTAATAGGGCGAACGGGAATTAGGGCGAACGGACCCGGATTCGTAGAGAAAGGGGGGAGGTGGAAACGAAATCCATGCCCTAAGCGCCTGTGGTCTCGACTAGATAATCGCCATACATCGTACATGTATGAGTTAAGTCTATTATCGATCATATTTTTGCCGAAGAGAATTAAATGCCCGGAAAAAGTTCATAACTGATACGTGTTTGATTTGTATTGGTAGAGTACCTTCCCTTTGCGTTGAAACAAACTGGTTTCTTAAATAACAGTAGCGGACGAATTTTGATGCAACGGGAAAAGAATGATTGAAGATTGAAAGGATGAGAAATGGGCTTGATCCATTTGGTATTTTTCTTACAAAACATGTTATATTGACACTTGACAAGTATGCATTACAGTTAACTGCGGAACCGTAACCCTTATATGGTCCTTGCAAACTAAGGACGTAAGGTACAGTGTGAGGCCAAAAGGAATTCTAGACACTTCGGCACCGGGACAAATCGGCACCAGGACACTTCGGCACCTCAAAAAGACAAATCGGCACTTGTGTTTTTTTTTCTTTGATTTTACGTACAAAACTTCCAATAGCCTTGAACCAATTCCAAATTTTCGGAAAAAATCCCGATCATGCCGATTCTTAGTCCGAAATTCCTCTGCCGTTCGACGATTATTTACATCTGCTGTTGTCGTTGAACGTCAGAGCGCTCTCCATAATGAAAACAACGGATTTTTCTCCCCATCTCAACTGTAGCACATTTCCACGTTTTGTGGCCATCAGATTTTATTTTCTATCCAAAACCCTAATATATATCGCTTCACCAATCATTTTTCTCTTCATTGATAACCATCTTACCCTCAGAAATTGGTGTTACACTCCATTACAGCACAATTTCCCCAGACCATATGATTTCGTCATTTTGAACACTGACATTTTGAAATATTTGTCACGTGACTTCGAGAGAACTACTATTACCGCAATGTATCATGGGAGATGATTTGCATATATGATCTGATCTTGTCCAAAATAGGGGGAAACGTAAGACATGCTCTTTCCGAAGCCCGCGGATAACACTGCCAAATGAATCTTTTCTATCCAACATATTTTGTATTATTTCCTTCTGCTCTGATTTGAGCTGTAGATGGAACTGTTTGTCCTGCAGAATACACTTTATATCGTCTTGTATGTTTGTTTACGTATGCAAATTTGGNAAAAAAATGGCAGTGAAATGACCAAATCATCGGGTGTAAGGAAAAAACGTGCTGTAATCGAGTGTAACACCACTCTCTGAGGGTAAGATGGTTATGAATGAATAGAAAAATGATTGGTGAAGCGATATATATTAGGGTTTTGGATAGAAAATAAAATCTGATAGCCACAAAACGTGGAAATGTGCTACAAATGAGGTGTGAAAAAAAATCCGCTGTTTTGCTTATGGCAAGCGCTCTGACGTTCAACGACAACAGCAAGTTCTAAATGGTCGTCGAACAGCAGAGGAATCTCGGACTATCTTAATGTATGTAAAATGGATGGAACAGCATGCATTTTGTTCCAAGGTGCTGCATGTCTTGCCATATTGTTCAAACGTTTTTTTTTAACAATAAACAATAAAAACTTAAAAATCCAAATTAACTTCAAACAATTTAACGTAATAACGATTCAACGCTGATAATGACATTAATTAGCGACGACCATGGTAGGGGAGATAACAAAAATTTCTAGGTCTTGCCATATTCCCAACAGGTTCTCAAATAGGTGCTTGAAAGTACGGCTTATTGCACTGTAAATCTTAGTTTCTTAAAACGTTACTTGATCGAGATCGGTAGACCTCATGTAAAGGAAGATGTAATCCCCGTTTTAACAAGTACGAGTCAAAAGTAAAAATGCAAGCACCTGGGAAGCGACGAAAATCCTATTCATTCTTTAATTACGCATAATACATTCCCTTTATTGCATTTTTCTGATAGATGTTAAAATCTGCCAACTATTCATTATATCAAAACATGATTTTAATTCCGTTCTTGGTTGATAAATGACGAGTATCGTCTAAGCGATTACACGGTTGCAAGGAATATGGTAATCAAAGGGAGATAATTTTCATCTTCCAGTTTACAATTTCGCTATAGTCTAGTGTACCGTAATTACTGGTGCATAATGCACAGGATTTTGACCAGATTCTTTATTTTGTAGGAGGGGTGCGCATTATAAACAAGAACAATGTGTTTCACTCTTTCTCAGACCGGGAAATCACATGTCCGCCATGTTTTTTTGCTTACTATTGTACGGATAACAAAAACATCGTATGAAAACGCCATTAAAATCCAAAACATTTGATATTTTGCAACTTTATTGAAGATGAAAAGAGATAAATGGTTCTTAAATTCTACCAGCAAATGAAACATGCTCAAAGGACTGAAAAATATATACGATTGATATTTAATGCTTACATTTCTGACCACGATTTTTTTTGAAAGTCCATGCGCATTATAGACACGAACTAGTTTTTTTCTGGAGATTTTCAAGGCCAAAAGGGGGTGTGCATTATGTACCAATGCGCATTATGCAACCCTAATTGCGGTAGTTTTTTAGGTATTTTTCAGTATCTTGAGCTGGATTTTTATGTATTGAGCACTGTTCGCCTACAATTTAAGTAGAACGAAGCATTTCTTCCCTAAAATATACGTTACAATGATTGTTAAAGCTGATGACTAAGAAAAATTACGTCCTGATTTTGACAGGTTATAAATATTTTCACAATTATTTGCTCATTTGCAAAGATTTAAAAAATAATTAACTTGAAGCATACTAATTAGCCCTAAATTTGTTATTTTAGGAAATAAAGTTAAAAAATAAAAAAAAGTATGTTAATGCAGCAAGCAATTTGTCTAATTTTACTAGAATTACATTTTTGTAAAGGGAGATAATTCAGTTTTCAATTTTTGATTTAATGGGAACTGCAAAGAAAAAGGTTTTAATCTTATTTTTCAGACTTCAAATGGTTAAAGTTAAAAGCTGAGGACTAATAGTGAATATTGATATGTATATTTTACCCAATTCAGTACAACTGTGTATGTGGGAGAGTAGGAACATGTTTTTCAAACATTTGTGAAAATGAAGTCTTTTAATGTGTAAAAAAAAGATTTTTCAAAGGAGCATAACTTTTTTATTTTTAAAGATATCTTGAAAAGGAAAAGTATTGTGTGCTTCTGGAAATAATGTCTGTGCCTTTGTATGGTTGATTTCATTATATTATAAACATTTTGAAAAGCCTGGTTGTTGCTACATTAATTAAATTTTGTTTTTTATTTTTTTTAAATAATTTTTAATTAAACAATTTTTTTTTTTAATTTCAATAGTAGATATCCTTATCTCAAATAAACAGACCCAAAAAATTTGAAATGAATGACTTTTGAACCATTTCTCATTCCTATTTAATCTGTAAAATTGTAGAAATGAAGATCTCAGACAATAAGAAATGACACTTACGGCTTTCTATATATTTTTTGTTTGTTAAGAGTTGTCTCCTCTTTCCACACTTGAAATGTGTTCAATGGGCAGACGACAAAAGGATAAACAACATTGGAATGACTTGTAGCTGCAACAATGGGTACATTTTTCAGGAAATTTAGGGTATAAAAAATGGACTTAGGAAATACAGTGATATTCTATAGGTATTTTATAATGTATAAAATACTTAAGCTAACTGAGAGCTGTCGAGACATTGCTTTGTATGGTGAACTGTCAACTGTATCGACAATGTAAACATACGCCTCTGATGTTATACGGGTCACTAGTTTACGAGTAATGAATATGCGCATCGGCGGCTCCGAAACTGATACCTGGACGATACATAATTTAAACACAACAAATAAAAATTGACTTTGATTTTCTTATATATTTCAACTAAAAATAAATCCTAAAAATTAACAATCATGTTTAAATTATGTACAAATAAAAACGACTCGTATAAACATAATGAGCAAATAAACAATCAAAATATAGACAATTCCGAATGTTTTGGTGTAAAATTTGTTAACATCTATCCAGAAATTACTTCACAATAATTTTTTGAAAAAATATGGTTTTGGTTGATTATATAGGGATTTTTTTGCATGCGCCACACACTGTAGTTTAAAGGGATGCCAGACAACATGGCCCGCGGACAAGTCGGCCCGTAAACGAGGACAAGTCGGGCCGTAGCGAGGACAAGTCAGCCCGTAAGCGAGGACCGTATGAAAAGACTACTCGGACCGTCAATAATTATTCTTGTCTTAGTTTTAAAAAAAAATAAAATTAACGGAAATCATAAAGTCATCTGTCAAAAGTATTGGGAAATGTAAAAAAAAAATCCCTATTTAATCAACCAAAACTTTTTACTACCAGAAAAAGTAAAATTCCATTTCTTTATGCGATAGTTTTGGATGTGAGAAGCATTTTTTTTTATAAAGAGGCGATAAAGAAAACATAATTTTTCCTACTAAAAAATTGGATTGAAAAAATGAGTGCTGTTTGCTGTAGCTGTGTAAGTCTGTTTGACGTCACGTTTGAAAACGGTCTGTAACCTGATTGAAGTGCTAAATTTGTATTTTATAATGTCTATTTATTTATCAATGCTGAGGTATTCATATCTGTAATTTTGCATAAACTGTGTTCATATCTATTGACATTACCAACACAAGTATCGGGAATATTAATCAAGGATAAAGGGTCAAACGGGACAATCTTATTTTATCCTTGTTCAAAAGAACCTGTTAAAATGATAAATATGACGCTATAAGGCTAATATATTAAAAAAAACAAAGATGCAGTCCTTGCATCAATCAATCATACACATTCTGTTTTTGGACATACAGGTTATTAGAATGTAATGAAAACATAGAAAAACTTACCTGCCGTGAAAGTGTTAGATGTCGAATTCCACCGAAACCGTAATGCAGTTTACAGATGAGCACATCAATAAGAGATTTCAGGCGCACAGGTTCCTATACTGTGGTAATAGACCATGTTATGAGAGCTGAATCACGTCCTAATCACATTTTTGTAATATTATCATTTAATAAATAATTCATTTTCACTAAGATATAATTCAAATAATTGTATTTTAAATAAATAAATAAATAATTATACACATATAAATATTGAACAATATTATAGAACAATAATGCGGTCCGAGTTGTCTTAACATACGGGCCGACTAGTCCTCGCTTACGGGCCGACTTGTCCTCGCTACAGGCCGACTTGTCCTCGCTTACGGGCCGACTTGTCTCGGTCCGAGTTGTCCGAGGGCCGAGTTGTCTGGCTCCCATTTAAAGATATGGGGCCCTTCAGAAATTTTTATCTCTCTGGCATGAGCCCCGAACCAATTAGTCCGAGATTCCTCTGCCGTTAGACGACATTTTAGATTTTGCTGTTGTCATTGTCCGAGATTAACGACAACAGCCAGATCTAAAATGTCGTCGAACGGCAGAGGAATCTCGGACTACGAACCAATGTACCGGCTGAAATCCCCCCCTCTGAAAATCTGTATTTTGCAAAAAAAGGGGGAGATGCACCAAACCGGTATCCTGTCCGATGGTCTACACATACAATTGTACCACTATCTGTGAATTAATATTGTAATGTAAGTAAATAAATCAAATGACTGTATCAATTACAAAGCACTGAATATTCCGAAGACCGAATATTTCTATAGAATAAATAAAATTAAGAGTAAGACCTTCCCATTGATTCATGCAAGTACCTGTGGAGCTGCTATACTATGGGACAAGTCGTTATTCAATGGGAAGATGGGCAATGAAACGGATGCATTCACAATTGTACCAGAGGTGAAAATGTTGATCTTACCATTGGTTACCAACGGTACTATTTTTTTTCCAAAGGTTCCATTGCAGGTAGCCTTTAAACTGTGCAGAGTTATTTATTTACCTATGCCTGAATGGCTAGATATTCACCATTGCTAATATTGGTGGCCATCTCATCTTTGGTAACTATCTGTACCTGGCATTGTACAATGTATGACAGAAATGAGACATGCAGGCATGATTTATCAGGAAATGTCTTGAGATATACTGTATCTTCATCCAGGGATTTGCACGTCCTTGGTCAATGCCCTACATGCAACATAAAGATCTACTGAGAAAAACTTTAAAACTTGCAGTCTGATAGAAATTTAGCATAATTTCCTGTTACTAGAAATTTGTAAACATCCCTATTCAGCTTCAATTATTGGTAAAATTGTTTCGGACAAATTGTTAACAACTGTGGCTGCCATTTGGTTTTGTGAAAAGCCTGCATTGGTAATTCTAACTTGAGACAAGTTAACTGTGGTTGGATTGCATAATTGGTTACCACCAATGGCAATCATAAATAAATTTACCAATATATAGTCACCATCGGGAGAATTGTGAACACGCCCAATATATGGTTGATTTCTTTGGTGAGAATTAGGCTAATGGATTTCTCAGAGTATTATTGCTTGGATGTCAGAAAGATGAAGACTGTTGTGACATGCAACGAGAAGTCTATTTTGAGTAAAGTATATGTTTATGGGGGATTTGTCAAGACCGTGTCAATATACCATTACGATAGTTACACCCCAGCAACTAGACACTATATGAACAAAATACTGTCAATGTTCAGAAAATAGTGTCTTGTGTAATTAAAAAAAAACAGACAAAAATGTATAGAAATCGGTGTCTTTTTTCGTGAACGGTTTTAAGTTTTAAAGAGCTTCAAATCTGATCTCAGGCAGCCTCAATGAAGCTGACCGCACTCTCTCCTGTTAAATCCAGTATTGGTATCTACATGTACATGTACAAAAGGGAGTCAAAACTTAAGGGACCAACACCTACATTTTGTAAAATTATAACTTTTTTTTACTTCAAATCTGTTGAATTCCTATGGCAACAGATTTGTTGTAGCTTTTACACTTTCAGATATGAGAGAAACAATAGTCCTGTTTAGAGGATTAAAGATTAATATAGGATCATATATTTGTATATGAAATGAATAAAATATTTTTTCTGAAAATCTAGACTTGATTGAATGTAAATTGCAGTCTGTCAAGCGACACCTGATTTTCTTTATTTTTCCTGATATTTCCTGATTTTGAGCTGTTCCTGAATTTGTTAGATAAACTCCTGATAACTCCTGATTTTGAACTTTTTCCCCACAAAAAAAAACCAACATAATAATATGTTGAAATTATTTTGGTGTAAAGCATCTTATCAATAAAAGGAGGTGAGGAAAATGGCCTAAGTAAGACCTTTTAGACTGCCAATTACATTCTGACATTCTGATAATGACCTTCATTTGCAATCAAAAACACCATGCTTAAATTTATATATTATGGCCTGAAAGCTCTTACTTAGAGGGGAGGAAGGCAGCCATTTTTTGTTTTTGTTGTATGGTTTTATCACTTTTTATATAAAAAAAAATTCCTGATAATCTCCTGAATTTTACCTAAAAACCGTCCTGATTTCCTAATTTTTTGAAGCCAAAAAGTGCTTGACAGACTGAAATTGTATGAATGAACAGGTGAGCGACATAAGCTGAGGTGAGCACATCGTTTCAATGAAATGTTAGCACGTTTACACAAAAATTAGGTTCACAATTTGGAGTCGCAAGAAGAATATGCAAAACATATCGTAATCAAACATACGACTATCTACAAATATTAAGTTAAGACCATCTTCCCAAATTAAATTTTTAAGTCATGATCATCTTCACAGCTGTTTACTCAATAATACTGAAGCATATAAATATTAAGTTGCTACGTTTGATTTCGCAAAGACTGTTTCTTAGACATTTTTGCGCTTAACAAAACTTTCTGTAAAACGAGAAAAATGGAAAATATGATTTCACTTAATTTGATGTCTGCCATCTTAAATAAGTTACGGTCATCTGTTTAACACCAGTGCGCTTACACCATCTTTTTGAGGTTGCACTTTAAAAGTACTTGCCAAATAAAACCTTTCATTATTACTATCACGAAATCATACAAATCTTAATTAACAGATACCTTTCATGTTTTTACGTGCTTATGGAAATATGTTTATACTTTTAATAGTAAATTAATGGATTTTTAATTTAAAATCAATAAATTATGTAGTGCTACATCAGTACCAGTACATTTTTGTACTTTTAATACAAGTTCATGAAGAGTCCATGTGTGAATTAGACTCCATCATGTTTGCAGTATATTGTATAGATTCTATATTCTAATGGAAATGTTTTTTTTGTATTGTGGTTTTAAAAATTATTTAAAAAAGCATGTCTTATTTAGAGTTTGTTTGTATTGAAATGCATTTGGTAGTATTGTTTCTGATTCTTCATAACTGATATACTAAATGTTTTTATTGCTAATCGGGACAAAAAATAATACTAAATGTTTCTGCTAACCCAAATGACCATATATTTTAGTGCCTATCTACAATTATTATATGACCACAAATTTACGATCGTCTTACATTTGTATATTATTTGTATGTCATTGTCGTGTGTTGTCCATTTGTAGACACAATGGTTTTTGTGCAATAACTTTTATTCTAGATGACCAAGGCTTTTGAATTTTGAACACAATGAACCATGGCACAGAATTAAAGTTGGTAATGATTTGGGGTATTGTAGCCCTACCGGTTTTTGAACGAGACCCCAAGGTGCAAAAATGGGTGTTTCTGTTTTTTGTATGCACATATTTTAGTGTTCATCTGATTTTGATGGGTTTTGTTCATGAATTCATTTATAGGAAAATCCCTTTCAGAAAAATGCATATAACGTTGTCATGTAACTATCACCCCACCATTTTTACAAAAAAAGGGGAAATTCAAATTTTTTAGCTTTTCATATTTCATCCTTCTGGTAGTATGTTGATACATTATGTAGATTTCTCTATCTCTTACAGTATCCGAGATAAATTCGATTGAATGTGGGAAACTAATGCCAAATTCCAAAATTTAAATCATCATTTTTGTGGAATCCATAATGGTCATAAGAAGATTTAGCTATTTCTAAAAGGGTCCTAAATTCCAAACACACTCAATCCATCCTGATAGTTTCAATTGAATCAAATTTACTCAGAGCATCCTGATAATTTCAATTGAATCAAATTTACTCAGAGCATCCTGACAATTTCTATAGTAATTTTTTCTCAAGCCAGTTGCTTGTCCATGATCGGTGGTTCTCTCCGGGTACTCCGGCTTCCTCCACCACTAAAACTGGTTGCCACGATATAGCTGAAATATTGTTGAAAGTGGCATTAAAACACCAAAAATCAAATCAAATCAATCTTAAAGAATCTTGTGTAAGATATTCATGAAAATTGTTCAAATTTTAATCAATATTAATTAATGCTCTTTTATAATACCCTTATACTATAGGGTTGACTGCATAAAACAACCATGGATACAAACATGAACATTACAAATCAATCATACATTAAAACAAACATAATAATTATGCATTTATATTGAGTCCACTCTCCTCAGTGCTAATGACTTGAATGAAAAGAGTAGTAAGTTGCATAAGACATGAAGAGGATAAAAAAAATTTCGAGACAATATATTTAATAAAAATACCAGTTGTGAATAGTGAAGTACTGGCAGACTTGAAAAATGTTGAAAGCCCTGCATGACCACTTATTATACTGGCTTGGTACAGGCAAGATAGTGATTTTGCAAAGAGAAGATATTAAGAAAGTAGAGTGATCTAGCACTTAAATGAAAATGTTTCTTATATTGCATGTTATATTATTTCCAATGCTAACTTGTGGTTTACAAAAGAATATTTGTATTGGTAAAATTGATTTTTTTAAAAAGTTTAATATAATAATTGTCCCAGTGGAAATCTCTGTTGGAGAAATAAATCATGATATTCAGTGACTATGAAGGGTAAATTTATAAAGTGATGAATATTTTATCATTATAGGATTGTAGATATACTGTATGTATATTGAGGATTTGTTACAGTCAGTGATGTCTAATTTTCACAGAATAGTAAGTAATGATTACTTGAATTTCCCATATCAATTTTTGTTTAAAATGTGTAGGTACTTAACACTGTGTTTACTAATATTAAATATACCTACATGTACCTCTGGTGTACTTACTAATACTCTAATAAATGATGGTTTGTCAGAAATTTAACATAGACAAAGATTGCTTGTTTAATTTTTATACGCCCGTCTCGAGACAGGCCTTAGTATGTGATTGGGTATAGCGGGCGGGTGAGCGGGCACACAGGTTTCCGTACAATAACTTTAGTTCTGTATATTTGATCTTTACCAAACTTGGCCACATGATTCCTTGTGGAAGGGGAAGAACCCTATTTATTTTGGGGTCATTAGGTCAAAGGTCAAGGTCACCATTACTATAAATAGAATTTTTGGCAACAGTGTCGTTTCCGCACGATAACTTTAATTCTGTATATTGGATCTTTAACAAACTTGGCCACATGATTCCCTGTGGGGTCATTACCATTATACCGTTTGATAATTTGTATATAGACGGGCGTATTTTGTGATGCACACATTTCTTGTTACCCACATGATCTTAGTATTGTTGGTAAACTTTCATTGTCATGTCTGAACAATTATTCTATAAATAATATATTTTTACAGAACTTTCATTATTTTGGGAAATGGTAAATTAAAAATCTTGAATAACTTTAAGGTTGAAGTTCAGGTTTTGGGTTTAGGCTTATGGTGTTTAATACCACTTTCAACAATATTTCAGTTATATTGTTGCCGTCAGTTTTATTGGTGGATGGAACTGGAGAACCCGGAGAAAACCACAGACCTGCCGCAAATCACTGACAAACTATCATAATGTTGTATCGAGAATACATTGCCATGAACAGGGTTCAAACTCTTAATGTCAGTGGTCATAGGCACTGATTGCAAAGGTAGTTGAAAATCTAATTACCATACGAAAATTACAGACCTGCCGCAAGTCACTGACAAACTTTATCACATAATGTTGTATCGAGAACACATCGCCATGAACAAAATTCGAACTCTTAATGGGGTAAAACACAATAAAGGGCAATGCAGTGTTGCAGCAGAGCTGAACATTCAAGTACTGTTATTCTTAAAAGCAACATGTTTTCTATGATCTATAATGTCTGAAGTTGGTATGATGTTAAGATTACTCAGAATTACTTGTTATTTCTCTTTTTAATTAACATTTATTCACACAAGATTATAATTACACCCTTAAATATAGTTACATGGTTTTTGTAGTGTCCGTAACCATATTTTCTGTTCTGCAGTTTTTATTCTGTCTACAATTGTTCATATTTTGACTGATTATAACTACTCTGTGTATTTTACATCTTTAAACATGAAAATATCAATCTTTTGACAGTGTTTTCTAGAAGATTTTTTTACTGGTTATGGACCCTACAGATTTCTGATAGAAACATACCTTTTGGATAAAGCCTGATAATTTCTCCAATTGATGTCCAATTTTCATGAATTTGGTATCAAATTAATCCTGATTAACAGTGTTCAATCTAGAGTGCACCATTGCGCCATTCCCGCGATTTTTGTCTTTCTGGCGCGATTGAAATGGTCAACTGGGCCTAATCGGGCGCATTGCTTTTTTGCTTTTTGAGATCGTCCCGGTAATAAATTCTGGAAATCAGTCCCGAAATACGTCCGGTTTTTACAAAGTCTTTATCTGTGTCAGTAGAGAGCTTTATGTAAAGTCGTTTTCAAGCGTCCAAGTCAAACTCATCAACAAGATATGGTTATATCCCAATTACACAAGATGTATTAACATCACATGGTGTCCGTTGTCTTTTGACATTGACCCCTAACTTCCAGATTTGGCCCCCTGTCAAATGTTTCCTGGGCCAACATGACCCCCTGTGACCAATTTCTAGATTGAACACTGGATTAATATTTCTAAAGATTTATATTAAAATAGTTTTGTTGTTTTCCTATTTTGAAAAGTAAATTTTGGTGTAAAAATAAACAAATTTCAAGTGCAACAGCATAACGTCTTATTTGTGCAAATTTTTCGGTACACTTTTTGCTTGTTACTCAAAAACTATGAGAGATATCTTCTTGAAATTTTGTATGCAACTTCTGTGTTTCACCATCTAAAACATGCTATTAAAGTGATACCTTTATATTCAATGGAAGTAGGTTAATATTGCACATAACACACTACTTTTGAGTATGAGCCCTATATTGTGTTTCAGCCGAATGTTAGTGATTATATAGGTACTGATTGCAAAGGTAGTTGAAAATCCAATTACCATACGATCACGACCATGACAGCTCCTTAGATTAAATGTCAAAGCTTTCTTTATATATACAGTGTCAAATTTAATTCAAGAGCTTGGCTTTTTTTAGTCTATTTAAAATGATTGATTTTTGAAAATACAATTTGGAATGAATTAAATGTACCATACAAGTTAGAAAGAATTAATTGTCGTAGTCATAGCAACATACAAATAATTAATTTCAATACTATAATTTAATATTTAAATATTAGAGGATATTGATTTCAAAGAAAACATACATCTGATATATTATATCATCACAATGAAAGGTGATTGTTATGTGTTAACAAATAATAAACATAAGCTTAAAAGGATCATATAAAATCAATAACTAATGTTACAAGTGAGTTCGTTCCCCGTTCATGGTGAGGTGTGCTCGATATAATGTTGTGATAATGTTTATCAGTGACTTGCGACAGGTCGATGGTTTTCTCCGGGTACACCGGTTTCGTCCACTAATAAAACCGACTGCCACGACATAGCTGAAATATTGTTGAAAGTGGCGTTAAACACCATAACACTAATTCTATAATATCAATATTAAGAATGGGTTTGTTTATTAAAAAGGTCACAATTCAGGAGGATTCAAAAGGTTAAAATTACATGTACATTAATGGAAATCAAATTGCTAATTTTACCTTTTAAGAATTTTATGTAAAGAAAATAAAACAGTCGTACATTTATATGATTTATATTATTTGTTTCTTGAAAACCATAGAATGGTGCTTTGGAGGACAGTTGTACCTGTTAAGCGATGGGGCGTTAACCAAACCCTTTAACAGGTACAACTGACCTCCAAAGGTTGAAAGCACCATAAATTATAATGCCTCATCATTTAACAGGTACAACTGTCCCCCAAAGCACTGCTCCCACACGTTGGCCAAGCAAAAAAATAAAATAAAAATAGCAATTGCAGAGATCTACTTTTAATTTAGATTGGATTCAAAATAACATGTTGTCAAATTAAAATAAAAATTTATATTAATTAGATTGTCTTCTGTTGACATGTATAAGTATGTTTTCTATTTACAGTTATAAATAATAACAAAGTTTGTAATGAAGAAAATGCCAAGAGCACATCTTCATACCGAGCGGGTTGCCCAGCAGAAGGAATCAGAAGAACTTGTAACGCCATTCCGTCTTCTAGTTGTTCTTATTATATCTGCTTCCATGGTAACAGCCATATCTTTCAGTGCTGCCAACAATGATAATTTTGTATTTGTGGATCAAGAAGAAGACATCAACCTTACAGTGACTCCTTACGTGTTTAATTTTCAAAAGGCCATGAAAACAAGAGAGGAAAATTTAGAGGTTTATAATCACCCCTCACACCAAAGGACTGTGGAAAAAAGATCAAAACTGAAATTGGAGGAATTTTGGGATATTTATGATTGTAAATGGTATAATTGATTTATTTTACTTTTGTATTTAAGTTATGGATTATAGGATTAGGGTTATGGTGTTTCACATTTGAATCTCACTCATGGCGAGGTGTACTCGATACAACATTATGTGATAAAGTTTGTCAGTGACTTGCGACAGGTTGGTGGTTTTCTCCTGGTACTTCAGTTTCTTCCACCAATAAACTGACTGCCACGATATAACTAAAATATTGTTGAAAGTAGTGTTAAGCACCATAGCCATAACCCAATTTACATACCGATGGAAAATGCTGACCTACATGTACTGGAAGTCACTGACAAACTTTATCACATAAAAGTGTAAGAATCAAGCTTACAACTGTAGTGGTGATGGGTAAATGTAAATCATACTATAATGCTGTCATGATAGGTAAATGTAAATCATACTAT
>MJUT01052187.1:153950-166829 GCA_002080005.1 Gigantidas platifrons
AAATATGGTTTTATATGAAATATATAGTAAAAAATCGAGGGTGGCGAATACTTATGTCCATGCACTGTATATTTGATAATGAAATTCATCATTTAGTTAAAGAATACATTAATTGTTACACGTTGGGTTCTGATGTAGCCAAATATCTTGATACATTTATTACTATTTTAATAATAGTTTGATTAGTCATTTAAAAAAGTTTGTGATAAGGCCATGCAAAATTAATTACTTGGTTCTCTGGCCCTTTTTTGTCAAAATTGATGAGGGAGGGCGGCATTTTTTTTTATCCTCTTACTGCTGTAAAAAGTGATGAGGGAGGCATTTTTTCTTTTTTTTTTGTGAANTTTTTTTATCGGTAATTTCACAATTTTAACACAGCTTTGTGATATTTTTGTTGTGCTTTGAACTTTTTTTTTTATCGGTAATTTCACAATTTTAACACAGCTTTGTGATTATTTTGTTGTGCTTTGACCCCTTTTTTGAATGAAATGTTTAGTGACGTCACGTTAGACCGTGCATGACAAATGACCAACAGCTGACAATTTCTTGTATCATGAGTCGGTGGTCAACTGAACGTTGCTACTAAATTTATCGGGTAGTAAAGATAAAAGGAAACTGTAACAAATTACCGATAAATAAATTTATCGCTATTTTGTTTATTTTCCCTTTGATGTTTAAAACCGATATATTTCATATCACGTAAGCGCATGAGATGATTCCAATTATTGCTAATCGCTAAGCGTAGTCAAGGACGCACATAGTAGTATCTTGTTTTCTAATATGACGTTATAATGACGTCACATTACCAAATTCTTGATAATTAAGTGATTAACAATATAAAATATTAATTGTGTTTAAAAAAAAATATCAGTATCTCAACAAAAATTGTTTAATTATGAATACAAAATAGCGATAAAATAATTAAAGATGTTTTTTAAAAGTCGAGGACGTTTCTCAGTCATCTCGTTTTAAAAAACATCATTAATCACTTAATATATATATAATATACATACATTGTCAGAAATATACAATACTTGTGCACTGTCGAAGCATAGAGGTAATATGTGTATGAGGCTTAGAAATGGGGGAAAAGGCGAGGCTTCACCGAGCCTTTTCCCATGTTTTGTGCCGAATACACATATTTACCTATAAGCTTCGACAGTGCACATGTATTGTATTTATCCTGCAATTTTAAATCGTAGATAAACGTTTACTGGACGATGATAAAAGTATTTGAAATAATTTTGTGTATGTATTTGAAAACAATATCCCCCAATGTGCCCCGATGAGTTTGCCAAATATAAAAATTTTTTCTATTTATAACTGACCAATATCAAAAACAATATTGGGCAGGCTATATTGGTCATTAAATGGTGTCATTGCAGGATAAAATATATAATTTATTTGTACTAGCTTTAGAAACAGGTAGAAAAACGAGTCTTTGGCAAACTTTTCTGATCTGTTTCATGGTGAGTGCAAATTAATTTTATATTTATATTTATTGACTATGTACGTATATATACAATACTTGTGCACTGTCGAAGCATACAGGTAATATGTGTATGAGGCTTAGAAATGGGGGAAAAGACGAGGCTTTGCCGAGCCTTTTCCCACGTTTCGTGCCGAATACACATATTTACCTATATGCTTCGACAGTGCACATGTATTGTATTTATCCTGCAATTTTAAATCATAAATAAACGTTTACTGGACGATGATAAAAGTATTTGAAATAATTTTGTGTTTGTATTTGAAAACAATATCCCCCAATGTGCCCCGATGAGTTTGCCAAATATAAAATTTTATTCTATTTATAACTGACCAATATCAAAAAAAATATAGGGCAGGCTATATTGGTTGGTAAATGCTGTCACTGCTGGATAAATTGTGTTTATCCTGCAATGTCAAAAAGTTTGCAACAACTGCCAAATTGTCTGAAAAGAACAGAAAAAATAAACACCATAAAAAATTTGCAGATTATCTTGGATTAGGGGGTTTTACAAAGTGAAATACATGTAATTCATTTATAAACAAAGAGATTAGTAATTAATGAGAAATTGCAGTTTTCTTGTTTAATAGCATTTAAATTCTACCAAGGCAAAATGGGAATATTTTTTTTATATGTAAATACTCAACTAAGGCGAAATGGGAACAAACTGCATGATCTGACTTGGAGAATATGAAAGCATACTTTTATTCAAGTGTGTAGAATTTTCGGTTAGGATTAGGGTTATGGTTAGGTTTAGGGTTAGGGTTAGGGTTAGCATGGAAAAAATAACCTAGTGTAATAATTCCTATATACTATAGTGTGAAAGAATTCATATTGACTATAGTGTAAAGGATTTCATTGTCAGGACCAGTGAATGTGCCCTATTGTTTGTCAACAATTTTACACAATGGACCTTATTAATGTTATGGATCTTCTTTTCTAAATCTTTATAAATTGTTGTGTATCATATGGTACTAATTTACCATCATTATGTGCTAATATTAAACAGGAAATCATTTGTTCTTTTTCATCTGTAGGCCTTCAACAATGATGAGACATTAGCCATATCTAGTCAAGTGATGAATAGGAATAATTACCTAGCAGTTCTAGAGGAAATCATCAAAGGAGGAAACATCAAAAGGAAGAAATTACCTGCTTTTTTTAGCACCTTGTTACCTCCAGATCAGGTGAGAAACGTTCATGATCTTTTATATGGATTCCCAGAAACATAAACATGACGTATATTTTAAGAATTACAACATAATAGATGCCTAATTTCAACGATTGTTATTGGAACGTTGACATTTTTCTCAATAATTGCTATAAAAAATTGTGGAACACCCACCAGAAATCTGTGACAAACATGATGTTCTGTTTTTATTTATTTTGTTGTGCTAATGCCAGTGTCCTGTGATTTTATTATGTACCTTAGCCCTTTATAGTTAACTCCCACATTGAAGTAGGGAATGGAATATAGCATTATCTACCTTAATGTGAATGACCAGGTGAGCAATACGTGCACAGCTGATCTTTAGTTATACTTGATAATACTTAACTTTTTCTTTAGGATACCAAAAGACAAATAATAAAGTTTCAGTTTTACAATAATAAAATCCTATATACAGGGCCGGATTATGCTATAGGTTTGAGGGGCCCTGCTAAAAGATTTTCAATAAGTTTACTTCAAATTATGTAAATGTCCCTAAAATATATCATTCATAATTTCATTAGACTAGGGTCCCCAAAAGGTCATAATCTGTCCCTGCCTGTTTACTACTATGCATACAAAATAATACTGCCTTTTTACTTTGGACTGCACATGTTTTATCTCAATCACTGTATCTTTACTACCCACACTGATAGACAGAAAAAATTTATTGCGCATAAAAACGACATGTTTACACGTTTTTCAAACTAATTATTTGTGTCATAGATAACTGTGGATATATGTTCCGTTCGTCGTAATCAGATATAGTTATTTCCTCGTTCATGAATTTTATCACCGGATATTTAACATGAGTGGCACGACGGGTGCAATAGTGGAGCAGGTATTGCTCACCATTCCGGAGCATGTTCATCACTGTTTTTAGTGGCATTCGTGTTGCTCAATGTTTAGTTTTTTGCTTAATGTTACAATTATTTGTCTTTTATTTTATTTTCGTCATTGTATTATCTGTCCTTCAATTTATCTCTTTGGTATATTCAAGATTATCTTCAAGATGAAATTCATCGGGGATCATATGATAATTGGATTTACAACTACCTGTGCAATCAGTGCCTATCGCCACTAAAGTTGTGAGTTTGAAACCAGTTTATGGCGAGTTGTACTCAATATAACATTATGTGATAATGTTTGTCTGTGACTTGCGACAAGTCTGTGGTCTTCTCTGGTTTCTTCCACCAATAAAACTGACTGCAACGATATAACTGAAATATTTTTGAAAGTGGCATTAAACATCATAAACCTAAACCTGAAATTCATTTGGTTTTATTTGATTTTATGAAGTATATAATCTCTATATATTGAACATTAAAAGTGAAATCGTGATTTTTGTTCATATTTTAGGTGAAGCTTTTCATGTCACTTCTACACAAGGAGGTTTTACAGAACGGAAAAGATCTCACTGACAAGTTGTTAAAGGAAATATATAACCAGAGAAAAACATAGGTGACAAAGGACAATGGCACATTTATATAGATAAAATTTGTAATTCTTTTTCACTTATATTTTGTATAGTTTTATATCTTATTAAAGACTCACATTGATTGTTTTGTATGTTTCATATAACTTGTCTTTTATATAAGCTCACCTGAGCCAAAGGGTCATGTCAGATATTGCCATCACTTGGCATCCGTTGTGCGTCCAGATTTTTTCAACTATTGGGCCAGTTTTAACCAATATTGTCTAAAAGGGTTGTTGGATCATCGATGGGGCTCTTTAAAAATTGTGACCCACACCTCCAACAACATTCGGTATTATGGCCATCGTAATTATAAATAGAAATACCAACTTTCGACATCTGGACCAGTTTTAGCCATACATGACTAGAAGGGTACTTGGTTGGCACTATTTGTAAATTATGTTTGACAGGTCCCTCCCCAATTTCAAATATGGCAGCCGTAACTAAAATAGAAATATCTATGTTTAGACTTCTCTTCTGAATTCACTGGACCCATTTTCATCAACTTTTGCAAGAACACTTTCAAAATTTCAACGGCCTCGCCTTCCATCAGTGATGGTGGCCATTACTAAAAATAGAAATGTACTCAACATTGCCATTACGTCTACATTTTTCATTTGGACAAGTTAAAATTTATATAGTAAGTATGAGGTTAAGCATGTATTCCGTTTTTTAGCACTCCTGACCCAAAGGGTTATGTGAATTAATGCCATCCATCATTTGGCTCCAGTTGTCACCTGTAAACTTACATTTTAAACTTCTCCTCGGAAACCACTGGGCAAATTGGCACCAAAATCTTGCAGGAATGTTCATTGGAGGATCCATTAAAAAGTTTATGTAAATTACACGAAAGAAACAAGTGGCCCAAAGGTGTAAAAAGGGTGTTGTCAGTTTTGGATCTTCTTTTCTGAAACCACTGGGTCAGTTGGATCCACGCTTGGTAGGAATGTTCATTGTATGGTCTCATAAAGGTTTATGGTTTTCTTAGTGTTCAGAAGAACACACAAGAAAAAAAGAGGCCCAAAGATGTCAAAAAAGGGTGTTGTCAGTTTTGAATCTTTTTCTCTGAAACCACTGGGTCAATTAGAACCAAACTTGGTAGTAATGTTTATTAGATAGTCGGATAAGTCCTCTAGAAATTATATGTTTTTTTTTAAAGGAAGTACACAAAAGAAAGATATAAAAAATGGCATTGTCTGTTTTTAATCTTCTCTGAATCCACTGGGCCAAATAGAACCACACTTGATATAATACAGGGTTCCCACGCATCCGGGAAAACGGGAAATACCCTGGAATTTCGCTATGCACGTTCCTGGTCGGGAAATGTCCTTGAAAATTAAAAAAATTGTCAAAATCCGGGATTTACACTGGAAATCTTTATTGAAAGCGTAATTTTTTAACCCCCGGAAGTTTTGATGCAATTTGTCAATTTCGAGTTACTTCCCTTGGTCCGATAGTCAATTCGTCCTTTGCTTTATTCGTCCCAATAATAATAAAAGTGCCTACAATAGGCCAAAAAAAGGGACGAAAGGCATAAGGACGAATTGATAACTTGAATCTGAATCTGCAATGTGTTTGTAGAAGTAGTGCAGGTCAATGTTACATGAATTACATTTGTAGTTCCGATAATGGCGATCAATATTCAATCACACGTGAAGAAATCCATGATAATAACAACATACTTGTTCAAGCGGCAAATAACGAACAAGAAAACTTATCCTTGAAAACTGAAAAAAGTCCTGGAAAAACCCTGGAATTTCATATCTGGAAAATAGTGGGAACCCTGATAAAAGTAATGTTCATTGGATGGTATTTTTTATGTTTTTCTATTGATTGGAAGTATACAAAAGATACAAGAAGCATTTCATAAATGATTTATTAATACGTCATAAAACCCTATACACTATTTTAGTTCCATCAAGTTTTGGGTGATAATCCTCAAAGTTTTCAAACTCTTCTTTTTTCCATTTATTTTCTTTCTCTAACTGAGAACATAAAGGTATAAATTTATCTTTGTATTCTTCATACTCATAAAAAGCTTCTTTTCTGCTGACAATGCATATGATTCCTCCTGAAAATTAAAATGGTTCTATGTTGCTCTTTATTTACAAATACAGTCAAACCTGTCCATGTGGTCACCTCTATTAAGCAGTCACCTGTATTAAAAGGTCACCTTTTTCTTGGCCTGTCATAGAACATTTCATATGAATTTAACCTGTTTTAAGAGGTCACATGTCTTATAAGGCCACTTTTTCTTTGTCCCAAAGGTGACCTCTTAATAGAGGTTTGACTACAGTTAAACCTGTCTTATATGACCTTCCATGGGAACATTGAAATAGGGACACATAAGACAGGTGGTCACTTAATACATGTTTAATTAATATAAAATGCACTGTGAAGGGAAATTAAATTAAGGTCACATAATACAAGTTATTGCTAAATAGTGGTGGTCACTAAAGCAGGTTTGACTGTATGAATGAAATTAACCAATATAAAACAAATGAATTTCCTATTTCCCATTTCCACTGATTTTAAAAAAACATTAGAAAACAGTAATTAAAATTAAAGTAGACCATTATATACTTTCTGTCAAACCACTAAGGATTTTGCCCCTTGTGGGTAAGGGTAGAGTTATGGTGTTTAACGCCCGTTTCAACAATATTTCAGTGATGCCATGGTGGTCATTATATTGGTGGAGTAACCAGAGAAACACAGCAAACAAGTCACTGTCAAACTTTATCACATATAGTTGTATCAAGTACACCTCGCCATGAGCGGGATTCAAACCCACAATTTTAGTGTAGTTTGTAGTTACAATGTATTTGGTAATAAACAGATCTTATCTTATATTTGCCAAAACCAAGTGTTTGTTGTTGTAAAGTAGCATATCAATGTTCCCACATTTTTCTTCTTTATTTTTTGAAGTGACCAGTACACATAGCTAAACATGGTGAACCTATTCTTGGAGGTATTATATACATCTTATGTTCTTGCTATGTTTTACATGTTTATATTGCACCAAACCGATGCTTTCTGTAAACTAAATAGGGCAATGTTCTTTAGTTTTGTAGATCATCCTTTCTTCTTTTTCCTTTTTTTGTTTGGCCATCTGGTCCTTTGTTTTATGGCATCTAATTATCCCTTTGATTTCTTCAAATTTTCTTGGCCCGGGTGGCTCAATGAGTTAGGTTGTTGGATCTAACAAGTCATACAAGCCTATCACCAATACGGCGTGGGTTAGCGCCTGGCTTTGTAAATTACAAAAAAAAAGGATGCACTGGTTGCCATGATATAGCTGAAATATTGTTGAAAATGCCGTTAAAACACCAAAAATCAAAATCAAATCAAAATCAAATTTTCTTAACCATAAACAAATGTAATCACTACCATTTTGAGTTTGCATTACTTTAAAAGATCTTAGAATTTTATAAAAGTAACCTGTCATTGCTAGCCGTATCATTTCTAGAAAAGAACTAAGAATTATAAAAGTAACCTGTCTTTGCTAGTCGTATCATTTCTAGAATCCCATCATATGGCATTTGTCCATGCTGGTAAGCGCCAACAACTGTTATTACATCATAAGAATCTATATAATCCACAAAAGAAAAACATATACTTGAATAAATTACGAAAATATATATTGATACCAAGTTAAGAATGCCAGAAAGGACATCTTGTCATATATAACATAGTATTCATAGAGCAGTTCGATTCAGACACACAGGACCACCTATATAGCTAATTCAGACACACAGGACCACCTATATAACTAATTCAGACACACAGGACCACCTATATAGCTAATTCAGACACACAGGACCACCTATATAGCTGATTCAGACACACCGGACCACCTATATAGCTGATTCAGACACACCGGACCACCTATATAGCTGNATATTGATACCAAGTTAAGAATGCCAGAAAGGACATCTTGTCATATATAACATAGTATTCATAGAGCAGTTCGAGATATTGATACCAAGTTAATAATGCCAGAAAGGACATCTTGTCATATATAACATAGTATTCATAGAGCAGTTCGAGATATTGATACCAAGTTAAGAATGCCAGAAAGGACATCTTGTCATATATAATATAGTATTCATAGAGCAGTTCGATTCAGACACACCGGACCACCTATATAGCTGATTCAGACACACCGGACCACCTATATAGCTGATTCAGACACACCGGACCACCTATATAGCTGATTCAGACACACAGGACCACCTATATAGCTGATTCAGACACACCGAACCACCTATATAGCTAGGATTCAGACACACCGGACCACCTATATAGCTGATTCAGACACACCGGACGACCTATATAGCTGATTCAGACACACCGGACCACCTATATAGCTGATTCAGACACACGGGACCACCTATATAGCTAGGTGACAGAAGGTTAACAAATTCATCTTGATTTAGAGTTATATTCGTGTCCGGTTATTTTTTTTTAAAGTGTAAAAGTGCTGGAAAAAAGAATATACAAGTTGTTGTTTTTCATTCCAGTCTCCTTTTTGATAGTGATATAATAGAGACTGATGGCATGTATTCAGTGTGGTACATAGCAAAGGTAAAATGTGAGCGCAAAAAGTACGTGACGAGGGACCTAATATATTTATTATATGGAAGTGTAGGGCTTAAATTTGTAATAAAAGCACACAATCTCCACTCCCATTCCCCCTTTCTCATAGAGACATATCGTTTTAGTCGTTTTATATAATCTTATGGTAATACCAAAGATTTATATAGATATATAAATCATTGGTAACATCAGCTTACATTTGCCGGTCATCTACTCTTATTATGTTCTAGTGTTAAATATTTTATTCTGTTTAGATCATAATGTTTATTTTACATTAAGTTTGTTGTATCATGATGTAATTAAGCACTTGAAGGACCGTCGTGGTCGTATGGTAGTTGGATTTACAACTACCAGTGCAATCGGTGCCTATCATAACTAAAGTTGTGAGTTCGAATCTCACACATGGCGAGGTGTACTCGATACAACATTATGTGATAAAGTTTGTCATTGACTTGCGACAGGTCGGTGGTTTTCTCCGGGTACCCCGGTTTCTCCCATCAATAAAACTGACCGCCACAATATAACTTAAATATAATTGAAAGTGGCATTAAACACCATAGCCACAACCAGTAAGCACTTGATTGGAACACAAGACATTTTTTACTGTTGCATCTTTTATTTCATTATAGTATATTTTTTTTAGACTTGTGTTATGTAGAGTAGTTAGAAAATGTTCTCACCCTCTGGTATACATTTAGAAGGTTCAGCTGTTAGAAATTCCGTATAAAAATTTCTGTAAATATTCTTTTTTCTAGCGACTTCGTTCATTCCAGCAGAAGGGTCAAGTCCATCGATGATTTTAAACCCATATTTCACCAACTGAAATCAAAGCAAGTGGACTAATCATTGTCGTCTGAACAGAAATACACATGCGATCTAAGCTTGGCGCATGTTTTACAGCACTTACATAATGTAAATAATAATAAAACTAAGGTTCTCCTCCCTCGGACATAGGTGACCTTAGCCGATTTTGGTTATCCTGTTTATGCCCTTTGATTTTATTGCTGCCAAAATTTTAAAGTATTTGGCTTAGCAACCTTTATATTTTGTGCGTACCTGATGAAGGTTATTCCAGAAACGCAACGGGCGCACTAAATTTGATATGAGCGATTTTATTACAATATCTTAACACTTGTCATATTTATAAACATTAGACTAACTCAGTTAGTATTTATTTACGAAAAGAAAGTTTAAACAGTGATGGCCAACAATATCACCAATATCAACAAAACAAAGTTTAAACAGTGATGGCCAACAATATCACCAATATCAACAAAACAAAAGAAAGTTTAAACAGTGATGGCCAACAATATCACCAATATCAACAAAACAAAACAAAGTTTAAACAGTGATGGCCAACAATATCACCAATATCAACAAAACAATCAATCACCTCTCACCTCAACTCATTGGACAGAAATCCAGGTCCTAACTTGGAACAGGCACAACAGGTTGAATGGTGTCCCAACCTCCCCTCTTGATAACTGCATCTCCAACAGCATATAAACAAACAATACAAAAACCTGCACAGACTTTGTCACAAAAATGAATCAACATAAACATGGACAGTACAACTATGCCGATGAATGCTCGTAGTTAACTGTCTACTAGCTAGGATGGTAGAATCTGTTGGTTAAGAACATTACTATTTAGAAAATAAAATCCATAACTGATCAACTTCTAAGTTCTAACAGATTTGATATCAATTAGTTATGAACATCCAAAGAAATTAATGGTCTTCGTGGGAGAGCAAAATAAATAGATCATCAACTGTAAAAATTATAAATTGTACATAAATAACATATACCTCTTCACCCACGAGGCCGGTACCAGAACCAATGTCAAGAACAACTTTATTCTCTCTGTCATTACACGTGTATTTTGCTGCTAGTTCAGCACACGTTTTTGGTCCATTGTAACCAACATCACCGACATCCTACAACAAGGTGATTTAATTGTCAGATTGTTCAAATAGATGCTGACTATATGCACAAATGTTTAATTAGCTCTTATGGTCTTTTTTTTGTGACCATGAAAAAAAATGCCATCAGAGCTACGGTTCTGCAGATAATCCACAATGATAATGACATTTTAAAATATATTTATGTATGTCGTGCGTAGTAATTTCTGACTGTTTTAGTAAGAACCGGTTTTCATAAGGCCTGTTTTTTAATTCTTAACCATTAACCTGGTTTTAAACTTTTTTATGGTTGAGCGTTTTTTTTACGATGTGGTTTTAACGATGCGGTTAAATGGTTACAGAACATCTTAACCGGAATCGAAGCACGGTTGAATATATTTGAACTTTGTTAATTACCATTATATGTTTGTAATAGGAAGATCTGTGTATTATAGACCCATTTCCAAGTTGTTTATTGCCATTCTGCATTGTTGTATTTGTTTATAAAGAATTAAATTATTTTATTTGTTGTTTTTTTTGTGTAAAACAAACAGGTAGTTCTTAACAAAATTAAGTTTGAAAACTGGACAACATTACAAAGGGAGGTTTTGGATTCGTTTTTGATCTCAAATATCAAACTTTTTTTTAGGGTTTTTCTGTTATAAGATAGTCAATAATATAGAAAAATATTTTGTTTTTACAGTATTACCAATCAAGTGCATACATTTTTATAAAACTATAACGACCTTTAGTTGCATATTGGAGACGCCAGAGCATTAAAGTTGTATTATATTTAGATGACGGATTCGGGTTCGCAGAAAATAATGAGTTCTGTTATGAACATGCACAGGTTGTGAAAAACATATCGTGATGTCAGGTTTGGTCCCGAATAAAGATAAGAGTATTGGAAACCCAGTCAAACAATAGAGTGGCTAGGACTTCTTTGCGATTTGAAACTGTGATTACGCGTCAAATCAAATCAAATCAAAAAGTTTTATTTAAAGTTGGTACATTTTATAACAGTACAACATAAGCTCTCAAGAGCTGTTCAAACCGACATGTATAATACAAGTACATAAATACAGCACAATAAAACATGTCCTGCAATATAAATACATATATCCAGATGATATTTATGCATACATTTCTGTCTTGACCTCTGGACCCCTACAGTCAGTGCGCATGTGGCAAGTGCCTCGTTGCCGACTAACTGTCATAGGATCAGAAGTCAATACAGAAAATAGATGCCCACATTTACAGCATACATTACACATACAAGTACATTCATGCAAATTATAAGCAGTCTAAAATTAAGCAAAGAGGCAAATCAACTCAAAACACACATAAAATATTTGAACTTTTAAAACATTCATGTAGAAATAGCTAAGCACTATAAAATTAAGCAAAGAGGCAAATCAACTCAACACACATAAAATATTTGAACTTTTAAAATATTCATGTCGAAATAGCTAAGCACTAAAAGCAGTCTATAATTAAGCAAATCAATTCAAAACACACATAAAATATTCATGCACTTTTAAAATATATTTTAGAATATTCATGTAGAAATAACTAAGACTAAAATAAAGCACAATTTAAACTAAAAAGCATATAAAGCACACAAAAAGGCAGTAATAAGGCAAATTTCATGCAATGTCTATTCTAGAAAAATATTAATACTAACAGCAAGCATTGCAGCGACACGAGTTGACATTCCATGAGTTTATTAAATTTTTGAATTGATTAAAAGATGTTCCGAAAGGATTTTAGACCACACCTTGTGGTTCGTACTGAAGGAATTTCTGTAATGTTGTCGTACCTAAAACAATATTTAGTATCTTTAATTTTGATTAAGTCATGTACATATTGAAGGACTTTCTTTATGTAAAATTGTATAAACCTCAATGGCCATAGTTCTCAGCCTTCTCACTTTTAATGTTGGAAGTTTAGATACTATTAACAAGTTTTCATATGTACTATTATAATCATTACAAATAAACTTTAGTGCTCGCTCCTGAATTTTTTCTATTTTATTTGTATTAGCTTCACTACAAAAGTGCCATGAAAGTGGACAGAAGTTAAAGTTAGACAATATGAATGAATGATATATGGTTAATTTACCCAACTTATTTAAATAATGACCTAGCCTTTTTAACACATTTAACTGCCTAGATGCTTTTTTTTTTTTTTTTTTTTTTTTTTTTTTTATAAAT
>MJUT01052187.1:166883-178866 GCA_002080005.1 Gigantidas platifrons
TAATTTTACTTCTTTTTCGCATTTAATTTTATTTCCTGCTAAATCAAAAACAATATTTTTATCCATTGATTTTTTGCCAATAGCTAGGGCCTGAAATTTATCAGGATTTGCCTCCATCTGGTTACATGAAAACCATTCTATTAATGTCAGACTGTCTTTTTCTAAAGTTTCAACTATTTTATCAATATTTTCATCTGCATGTGCGAGAGTGTTGTCGTCTGCATAGTTATAAAGTGTGCTGTTTGTGGTAAAATGAAAAATGTCGTTTAAAAAGATGTTGAATAGTACAGGTTCTAAAATTGACCCTTACGGTATGCCTTTGTAGATGTCTTGCCAGTTGCTTAGTGTGGTACCAACTTTGACGCATTGTTTCCTGTTAGTAAGGTAGTTTTCAATTAACTGTAATCTTCAAGTTTAAGTAATAATAATTTGTGTGGTAGGCAATTAAAGGCTTTTGACAACTGTAATGTATTTATTTTGGTCTAGTGCCTGTTTCCAATCTTCTATAATTTTTAGTAGTGTAGTATGGCAACCGTAGCCCGATCTGAAAGCTGATAGAGATGGATGGAAGTGATTGTTAAAATATTCTGTTAATTGTTCGTTGATGGTCCGTTCAAAGAATTTTGAAATAACAGGTAGTATGCTTACCGGTCTTTAGTTACTTTTGTCTAGTGCATTGTTCTTCTTGTGTAATGCAACAACTTGTGCTTGTTTTAGTTGGTCTGGAAACACAGAATTTGTTATTGTTTTATTTATCATTTTTGTTATTGGTTTTGCAATTACAGGTTTAGCTAGTTTTAATAATTTAGCTGATATACCATCTCTACCTGTTGCTTTTTTAACACTGGTCTTATTTATCTGTTTATGTACAAATTAATCAGATATTTCTTTAAATTCAAAATTATGTATATCTTTTTTTATTTTTGTTAATTTCAATTATACTAGGATGGTTTTTATCTGCAACAGTTTCTTTTCCAATATATTTTGCCACATTTATAAAGAAATCATTAAAACATTCTGCTACCATGGTTTGATCATTTATGATTTCATCTTTTTCACAGAATATAATATTCTTAATAAAATGACTACCTTTGTTGGTAATAAACGACTTGATAGTAGGCTAAAAATCCTTTCAAAGAAATAAGTTTTAATAGACCTTTTCTTAAGTTTTGTAACTAGATTTCTCTGTTGTCTATAATTTCCCCAGTTACTCTTACTTTTACATTTATTATATTTATTATACAACTGTCTTTTTTTGTACACAGCTTTTCTTAATTCCTTATTTATAAATGGTGCTGGATTTTGACATGGTTATCTTTGCATTACTGGGGCATGTTTATCTACAGTCTATATGAAAGCTTCTTCAAAATCTGAATAAATTTTGTTCACATCATCATGATCAGTTAATTTATCAAAATCAATTTTATTTAGGTCTTATGAAAATTTTTCCTGGTCAAAATTAAAAAAAAAAAATACCTGAGAAACAGGTATTAGAATTATCTGCGCTTATTTCAGCTGTGCTCAGTAATTCCCATAGAGTAAGAGCAAGACCATTAGCCAAAGTATCTGGTAAAATTATTGCTATGACACCAGCTGTTGGTTTTATTACTCAAATCATGACAAGATGTGTGTTTTCAGCTTTTAATGAAAAGTTAGACTGGAATAGCAATTTGAACATTTATCACAAACAAGATTGCATACGAGAACTGATGTTTTGGAAATAAAACATTTTCAATTTAAAACCTGTATTTTTATTAGAGAACGAATCTGCATATGATATTTTTACAGATGCTAGCGATGTAGGCGCAGCGGGTTTTATTAAAAATTCGCATTTGGTCATGTTTAAGACATGGTTGAAATCGGAAGCAGGTAAGAGTTCTACCTGGAGAGAGATAAAAGCTGTAGAGTTATGTTTGTTTTCTTTTAAATATATTTTAAAGGGAAGTTCAGTCACTTGTTATACTAACAGTCAGAATGCAGCAAGCATTATCTTAAAGGGAAGTAAGGTACATGAACTTCAGAGTTTAGCATTGACAATTTTTGAATTTTGTGCTAAAAATTACACAGAGATTCATACAGTATGGATACCAGGAGAACAGAATTCACAAGTAGATTATTTAAGTCGAATTATAGATATTGACGATTGGGCAATATCTACTGAGTTTTTTCAGTTCATAGATGAATTATAGGATCCACACAGTGTGGATAGATTTGCTAGTAGTAATAATGCTAAAACAAAGCTATTTAATTCATTATATTGGAATCCAGGTTCTTTGGGGTGAACTCGTTTAATTCTGACTGGTCACAGGACGTAAACTGGTTAGTTCCACCAGTACCATTAACCAGTAGGGCTATAAATCATCTCGTGAAATGTAAAGCTAAGCGAACCTTGATAGTACCGAAATGGACTTCTCCGTTTTGGCCACTCATTTTTGAGGATGGTCTAGAGTATAAACCGTATGTAGCAGACGTTTTAGAGTTCACAGAAACAGTAAGAATATTAGAAGCGGGAATGAACATAAATTCTATATTCGAAAGAGGGGATTTTAAAGGAAACTTGTTTGCAATTAGATTAGACGCTTCAATAAGTTAATTGTTTTATATTCATTTTAAAGTGAGGTATTAATTTCGTTTAATTAATTATATAGTAAGTAATTCATTGCTATTTGTGTTGTAGAAACTTTTCATAACCGGATTTTGGTCTTTAGAAAGACAAGTCAAACATAACACTATCATAAACTCCAGAGTCAAAAATACAGTTTCAAAATACGTAGGAAGTTTCAAAAGATATATGTCTTGGACAGAAAATTATAAAGTATAAAGAAATAGATTCAGTACTTCCGAGTAACGAATTACACGTAGCTCTTTATCTACAGTACCCTGTGGGGACTGTTAAGCATCACTGTACTATAGAAAGTGCATATTATGGCATCAAATGGGCTCATAATACTACAGGTTTATCAGACACAGGTGAAGCAGATATCGACAGAAGCATAGTTGAGGCTTCAAAACGGGTGTTAAACAGACCGATTAAGAAAAAAGAACAGTTTACAACAGATTTAATGAAATTACTGTCTGTGAAATTTAATACAGTTAACCGCACCTTAAAGGAGTTGAGGCTATTAGTTATATGTGTCTTATAACCTGATTTTTACGGTATGATGAGTTGAGTAATATCAAAGCGAATAATATTACTTTTCATGAAGAATACGTAGATATTTTTATCGAGAAAAGCAAGACGGATTGCTACAGAAACGGCAAAAATGTTTTAATTGCAAAGTTGAATACTCCACAATGTCTGGTTACTATTTTACAATGTTATATTCGAGAAACTAAAATAGACATAATTAGACCTCTTACTTACTTTAAAAGAAATAAAATTTAAATGATGAGGAACAGCAACATCAAACTTTCTTACACCCGTGCAAGAGAAATCATATGAGAAGCTTTATCATCAATTGGTATATACATGAACAATTATGGCTTACATAGACTGAACGCAAGATGTTGCGTAACGTAACGTAACGCTAAAAAGCGACGTTTTCAACGTTGTGACGCTTTAAACCAAATGCTTCACAAGTGGAACTTAAGTGATAAATTTTTGTAAAAAGTAGGAACCACTTAAACAACCGAAGCACATATATATAAGTATTTTAATACATTAAAATTTTCCATGAGATAGTCGAAATAATGATGTTATCTTTTGGTTTTAAATAGAAAGTTTGTCGTATTTTCGGTATTTAAAAAGAACATTACAATTTTGTCATTTTTAGATCTAAAGGTAGTGTGGTTCCGGTATTTGAATTTCCAAGTTTTCTTCTTTTAATTGACCATATATTTTGACAAATGTGATCAGATTCATGGTACAAGCATCGGAAAAACCATTTACGTTTTCGACGCTAACAGGCGCAAAATTCACAAAAGTCACGGCTTGAAAACGCATTTGACGTCGAAATTGATGAAGTGGACAATCCATTCGACTTGGCATTTTATTCTGTTCGTGTTTGTTTTAATTTTAATATACTCATGATTGGTATTAATGGTAGCCTTTGAATAGAACTAACTGCTTGGCACATACAAATTTCGATGATTTATTTGTGTGCTGCGTTATAAATCGCTAAAATTCCAAGCGACGTTGTTTTTTTTAGTAAAATTAAGAAGTGGACATTCATTCAGACTGCGTATTTCGGTCAACATTACTTTATCTTTCTAAAGTCAGCTTCAAAATTTCTTGTATTATTTCTTTTAATATAGATCTGCATAACAGTGAACAAATATTTACTCAACTTCACATAAATTTATCGGGAAAAGCCTTTAAAGTTGGTGATCAGCATTTCAGTTCAGTATCTGACACATTGAATGGACTTAAATACATGGGGATAAAAACAAAAAACCTCAACAGAAAACGGCCATCGAGACATTACGTTGGAAGAATTTTGACGTTTACTTTCTTAGCAGATTTGGTGCGATTTCCGTGCATGCGTTTTCGTGAAATGCCCGAAAATCTTATCAATTTGTAACAGCAATGTTACATCTGACGGGACGTTTTTAAGACGGAAGGGGGATTCCGTGGTGGGATACGACAGAATAAATATCAATATATTTCATAAATATTGTCGGAAAATTATTCCTCATATCCTACGGTTTATTATGATATAAAGATTATGTAGATATGGCATCATAAAAACTAATAACAACCACATTAAACCAGAAACTAAGGTTATTTAAACGGCGTCGCAGTAACGTGCGCTCAGTCATAGCTTAAGGTAAGGAGGGGCAAGTGCCGCTTACAAATACGGTGTGCCAGACAGACTCTTTAAGGTCCGTGGTAGATGGAAGTCAGAAAATGCGAAAGACGAATACGTCTGAATATTTAGAAAAACGATTGTCTGTATCTAAAAATCTGGGCATATAATTTGCTTTCTTTGTACCTCGAAATGGTCACTGCGCTAGAAAATCTTCAATTGTGTTTGTGTTTTATTTATTAACAAGTATAGGTATATAAAGAAAATACTTGATTTTCGTCGTATATAGAATATTACAGCTAACAAGTACATAAATACTTGATGTTCGTTTGAACACGTGAATTAGAACATAAATATATTTATGTATGTCGTGCGTAGTAATTTCTGACTATTAGTAAGAACCGGTTTTCATAATACGGGGGTATTTAAAGAACTGTGAGAAGAATTCAGTATCAAGACTAGGCAATGACCGTATCGAGCAGACCCACGAGATTATTGTGAAGTCAAATTTACAGTTACATCAATAACTTTATAGTATAAAGCATATATCAGTATTATACGTAGCATATATCAGTATTATACGTAGCATATATCAGTATTATACGTAGCATATATCAGTATTATACGTAGCATATATCAGTATTATACGTAGCATATATCAGTATTATACGTAGCATATATCAGTATTATACGTAGCATATATCAGTATTATACGTAGCATATATCAGTATTATACGTAGCATATATCAGTATTATACGTAGCATGTTTGTACATAGACATATTTATTTTCTCGTCATTATATATATTGTATGTATATGTATGAATCAGTTTGTGATTTTTAAAATGTCTTCTATAGATTGGTAGAGACTTTCCAGTGATTTCTGACAGTTAAATATTAGTGAAACATAAAGTTGTGAACTTATTTATGATATGATATTTTTTGTTGTGTTTTAATACAATAGAAATGGTCACTGCGCCAGTAAATCTTCAATTGTGTTTGTGTTTTATTTATTAACAAGGATAGGTACATAACGTAAATACTTGATTTTCGTCGTATATAGAATATTACAGCTAACAAGTACATAAATACTTTATGTTCGTTTGAACAACGTGAATTAGAACATAAGGTAATTTCTCGATTGTCAGATTGTTCAAATAGATTCTGACTTTTTGCACAAATGTATCTACCGAACTTTAGCTCTTTTTTTGTGACCATGAAAAAAAAATGCCACCAGAGCTACGGTTCCGCAAATAATCCACAATGATAATGACATTTTAAAGGTAATTTCCCGATTAAATGCTGTTTTAACATTATTTATACTCAAATATTTAGAGATATCAATAATTCGAGTTGGTGAGCTCTCGGATTGTATTTGAGCGATCTCTATATAATTACCCGGTATAATATTTACGATCTATCTAATTTAGCGTGACCTCCAGTACAATTAGAGAAACAGAGATAGTCACATTGAGGTTACGGTTTGTGGTAATGGTTATGACGTTTAACGTCACTATCAACAATATTTCAGTAGCTCCATTGAAAATAGATAGATATTCCACTGAATCGTATCCCTTAAAAGGTTTTAAAAGCTCGACATATCAAATTTAGATACATGCATTTCTAATTGAATCGGAGATCTCTAATACATTTTGGCCGAGAGATCTCTAAATGTATTGAGATAGAAAACTAAATCAATTAGAGAGATATCTAATTCAATTCTATTACTCTTCCCTCCAAATGTTCCATGTGCTTGGAATGATAATAAAAGCTCTACTTTTTTGCGATGTCACCTTCACTGATATGCAAAAACTGCAAATTTTCAAATCTCCTTTTGACCCCATTTATCACGAAAACAGTTTGGTCAAATATTTTTGAAAAAAATGCAGTCCGGACATTTTAAAAGCAGTCTAAACGTGGAAAAAAACCCAATCAAAATCGGACTTAAAATAAAAATTCAAAATCTGGGTGTTGGCCATGTTTTGACCCCCTTGTATATTGGAAACGTCAGGACAAGAACACATCTGTTGGCATCCTATAGACAGAAATTTTTGCAAGGGATTCAAATGGAAAAAAAAACCAGCATACAAATCCCTCTTAAAATTAAAAAAAAGTTACCAAAGTTAGGTATTGGTCTCTCTTGGCTCACTTTGACCCCTTTTATCTGGGAAACAGCTGGGTCAAATGGCAGTTTGGAAATTTCACAAGGAATCAAAGAAAACAAATCCCTTTCAAAACTGGACTTAAAAAAACGGCAAAATTGTTGGCACCCTTGGAAACGATAACAGCCATAGAAAATGTGTTAGCATACTGCATAAAGATAATTGTATATGGAACAAAAGAAAAAAGATTCATGAAAATTGGTTGAAAAATAAACATCGAATACAATAACACTTTTTACATAAAGCACCCAAATTGGAAAACAATTAACGAACGAAGACAGACGACGACGGACGCAAAGTGATTGTAATAACTCGCATGACCTTTTGGGTCAGTTAAGCTAAAGATGTCATTGAGATTAAAATTTGCCTTGTTTTATGCAAAATATGTGGATGGTTCTAATATTCTATACATACATGAGGTCTGAAACATAAATTAAGCTTACTTTGTCGTAATGTTCACAAAACTGATCAAATATTTGTATACGTTCAGTTGGTCCTACAATATCATCGTATTTTCTGAGACGTTCGTGTCTCTTTTTCGTTATTTCATCTTCCATTCTGGAAACAAAAAAGTGAAAATGTCTGACAAATAAAACGTACCTAATAAATGTTACGGTAGTTAAATAAAACGTACAAAATAAATGTTACGGTAGTTAAATAAAACGTACCTAATAAATGTTACAGTAGTTAAATAAAACGTACAAAATAAATGTTACGGTTGTTAAATAAAACGTACATAATAAATGTTATGGTAGTTAAATAAAATATACAAAATAAATGTTACGGTGGTTAAATAAAACGTACAAAATATATGTTACGGTAGTTAAATAAAACGTACAAAATAAATGTTACGGTAGTAAAATAAAACGTACCTAATAAATGTTACGGTGGTTAAATAAAACCGTACAAAATAAATGTTACGGCAGTTAAATAAAACGTATATTGTTAAGGTTATATACAAAATCTTCAATATGTGTGCAAGTATTCTACAAAATTTCAAAGATCTGCATTTAAAATTGTGGACGGGGTTGATTCCACAAAATATGTACCATCTACTGAACTGTTGTTTTGTTTGTTTATTTTGGTTCAAATAGTAATAATTTCTGTAAACATCGTTTTTATTAGACCCCTTTATTAATGGTCTCTAGTCTGTGCCAACACACTTATAAAACATCGTATTATACCCAGGACCGTCTTAGCATGAAAGACCCTCGGGCACAGCAGTTCACTGGGCCCCCTACCTAAGCAACCACTCACGGGAATAAAAGTGTAAATGCCGATAAAATTTAACATATATTGTACTTCCAACAAAATCAGTGTTTAGACATTAAAAAATCACATGCTATGCACAACATACATATATATTAGCACGGACCCTGTGCTCGTAGGGCCCCCGTGCAACTTTCCAGCATACCCATGCGTTAAGACGGCACTGATTATACCCCTTTATTAATTGTCCATAGTCTACATCACAATTCTTCATTTCTTACTCCTTAATTTGTAAACTTCATGACAAGTAACTATCCATACTTATCATATTGAGAAGCGTTACTTCCAAAATTAGTACAGATATTGTTCATCATGTTCATGTTGTGGGTTCGGGTACCGATCGGGTCAAACCAAAGAATATACAATTGGTATTTCTTGCTTCTTCACTAAGCACGCAGAATTAAGGAGAAAGAGCAAAGACTGGTTGACTCGAAATCAGGATAATGTGTCCGAGTGGAGCAACATCTCTATTTGCAGATTGTTGTTTCTGTCAGCTAGTACTATAAAAATCCAACTAAGGTGTTGGTCTAGTACAAAGCGGACCTCATTATCATTAAAAATTAACTTGTTTTCGCCATGAAATAGCTGCAAATATGCTGAGTTGGCGCTAAACAACAATCACTCACTCACTCACTCACTCACTCATAATGTTATATATTTTAAAAGAAACATATGTTTGTAAAAAAATTAGACATAATTAGACAAAAATATATTAATCAATGAACAGAATAATGCTGTCACATTTACTGTACAGTTATGTAAATACGAATTATAACAAGCCTATGATTATTCTTATTGCCACTATGTATTCTGGAATCTAGTGCACATTATTTCTGTTCAGAAATTGATAAAGGTTTAGTTTCTTTCCATTTATATTCTTCATATTGTTAGATACTATTCAATCAGTGCCTATCACCACTAGCGTTTTGAGTTCGAATTCCGCTCAGGAGAGGCGTATTCCTTACTCGAAACAATATTAAGTGATAAAATTATCACTGACATCGTGCATGTCGGTCGTTTAGTTTTCTCCGGTTTTCTCCACCAATAAAACTAACCCCACGATATAACTGAAATATTGTTGAAAGTGGCGTTAAACCAGAACCCCCTCAACTACTATTCTAAAAGAACTGTGTAACGTCAAGTCAATTCGTAAAATCGGATTCAAAAACGTAGCATGTGGTGATATGCTAGCTAATTCTCGTTTTGTTTTTGTTTGTTTTGTTTGTTTTTAATTTTTTCATGTTTGTTTTTGTTGTTGATTTGGTATTATGAAGCTTACGAAAACTTATACAAAATTTAAATTAATATTGACTTTTATCTAACATTAAGTATGTATTCTGTAGGAATGTGTGGCTTTAACCATTCGATACAGCACATCCGACACAAAACCTTGCATCAGATATGAGTGATACATGATTTATTTTATGGTATTTAATGCCACTTTCAGTAATATTTCAGTTATATCATGGCGATGTACTGTAGTCGGTTCTACTTCCTGGATCTCTTTTCCCTATATTTATCGCGTTCGTGTCCATATATCCAAATATACGATCTTATAATAACAACAACTTTCATATCTGCCCGGCCCAGGGCCAGGGTATAGTATATGCTCTTAAAAGACTTAAAACTTATTATCCACATAGCTACATGTCCGGCATATATGCAAGTTGTTGTTATCCTGATATTGTATGGATATATAGACACGAACACATGGTAAATAAAGGAAACAGCGATGAAATAATAAAGAAAACAAATATGTAAACAGAAAGTTATAGAAGAGGTCGNGGTAATTCCGTGCCACGCGCGCCTGTGATTTTTACATGATAAAATATAAGAAAATATATTAGTCTCATTGCAATATTGTAATATAAACACTTGTGCATTCCTTTTGTCAGAAATTTAAATATTAGACTTCACTTACCAAAAAAAAATATAATAATAATAATATAAATAATAACACAAATTACACGTGGTATTGTTATAAACCTTGACATCGGAAGTAAACAAAAATTATAAACGACGTGGCAGTTTCGGGTAAAAGAATCCGCTTTTACTTATTTTGAATATTTAAACTAAGTAAAACTATTTACAATGGGCTACATAATGGAGATTGCCTGATTTTATCGCTAATTAACAACATGAATCATTAATTTGTAGTTAAGATGTAATTGTGAAGATAAATATAACAGCAACAATGTACCTAATATAATCTCTCAATCCTAAAAATAAATGGTGAGATCGATTCATTGGCTATGTCGTTAGTAAATATACGACTACATGTACATTATAAACTATGTAATACACTACTGGCTGGTTGGAGACAAGTTGTGGCAGGTCGGTGGTTTTCTTTAGATATTCTGGTTTCCTCCACCAATAAAACAAGTCGACACAATGAATTCAAATGATTAAAAATGACGTTGATTGATTGATTGATTGATTGATTGATTGATTGATTGATTGATTGATTGATTGATTGATTGATTGATTGATTGATTGATTGATTGATTGATTGATTGATTGATTGATTGATTGATTGATTGATTGATTGATGCCAATTTAGGAATTTTCCAGCTTTATCATGATGAGAACATGTTAATTTTCAATGAGATGAGGATCTGAGGTCCGCTTTGTTCTAGATCTACATGCTGAGTTGGATTTTTATATAGCTAGCTCACTGAAACAACAGTCCGCAGGTAGACATGTCGCTCCACTCGGAAATATTATTCTGATTCCGAGCCGACCAGTCTTTGCTCTTTCTCCTTAATGCTGCATGCTTCGCGGAGAAGTAACAAATATCAATTTTATAGTCTTTGATTTGACCCGATCGGTGCTCGAACCCACGATCTACCACACTCAAGGCGAGCACGGTAACCATTACACCACTGATGAGTTGGTTGTTCTAGAAGGAGGGTGGGAAACCGTTGACGAGTATTTATCAGTTACTTTTGTCTCGGAAGACGAAAAAAGAATCAGAGCCGCAGAAAACAGAACCATGAAAAAGATTTAAACGTCTAAGAAAGATGATACACAACGTGGCAAAAATCCAACTCAGCGTGTTCAGATCTACTACAAAGCGGACCTCATTATCTCATTGAAAATTAACTTGTTCTCTCCATGATATAGCTGAAAAATTGCTGAATTGGCGTTAAACAACAATCACTCACTCACTAACTCTAGAACAGCCAACGAATCCTCCAATAACTATAACCCCCTCCCAGAGGGTGTGCCGGGGGTAGAATAAGCACCAGGTTTCTCCGTCCTCGAGGCACTAGTCCTCTAAAAGGGGCCAACCCCGCGGGAACCCCGGTATAGAAATGGGACCGAGAGTTTCTTCGGCTTGAAGGGGCGTCTGTCTGTTGTGCGGGGTGTACAAATTCACAACCAACCCGTGCTTCGGATGAGACGTAAATAAAACCGTGTTGAGAGATTGTCACCCTCTTCGCACGTTAAAGAACCCAGTGTAACAGCTCATTGCGGGCATTATGCTCATGATGAGTGGTCCATAGGAGAACTGTTGCACTGGCTAAATTCTCCGTCCCTTACCCATCACCTTTCCTTGTTTCGAGTCCCGTGGCGTTACAGTTTTGTTGCCCATTGGCCTATCCGTCCCCCGTTTTCAACCTACATATTACATTTATTGTAAACATGTTCTCGTCCTGGATAAAGCTAAGAAAAATTGCTCGCTGGACGTTAAACATCAATCAATTAATTAATCAATCAATAATCAATCCAATAACTATACAGCTTTTCGAACATTATTTCTACCCAGTTCTGATAAAACCACAATATTTTTAATACTGTCTAAAAT
>MJUT01052187.1:179703-215717 GCA_002080005.1 Gigantidas platifrons
ACTAGTCCTCTAAAAGGGGCCAACCCCGCGGGAACCCCGGGGTATAGAAATGGGACCGAGAGCTTCTTCGGCTTGAAGGGGCGTCCGTCTGTTGTGCGGGGTGTACAAATTCACAACCAACCCGTCCTTCGGATGAGACGTAAATAAAACCGAGGTTCCGTGTTGAGAGATTGCCACCCTCTTCGCACGTTAAAGAACCCAGTGTAACAGCTCATTACGGGCATTATGCTCATGATGAGTGGTCCATAGGAGAACTGTTGCAATGGCTAAATTCTCCGTCACTTACCCATCACCTTTCCTTGTTTCGAGTCCCGTGGCGTTACATATTTTTGTCCTTGTTTCGGGTCCCGTGGCGTTACAGTTTTTTTGCCCATTGGCCTATCCGTCCCCCGTTTTCAACCTACATATTACATTTATTGTTAACATGTTCTCGTCCTGGATAAAGCTAAGAAAAATTGCTCGCTGGACGTTAAACATCAATCAATTAATTAATCAATCAATAATCAATCCAATAACTATACAGCTTTTCGAACATTATTTCTACCCAGTTCTGATAAAAACACAATATTTTTAATATTGTCTAAAATCTCTGCATTCAATTCAAACTGTACTTGGTTGCCTTTAAATCTAAATTAAACGCCCTGTCGTTCAAATTATTCTCTTTTCAACATATCGTTCATATATGTCTTTAACAAAAACAAATATGGATTTGTAACTTCCTCAGTTGATTTGGTAAACTGCTTGGAATGGGTATTGTATGAATCTTCTTCCAACATTGTTTATCCGACATCTCGACAAAATTAAACTTCTTTTTCACTATTGAGCTAAGCATGGGTCTACTCGATATGGCCTTGTTACCGTCCAATCTTCGAGACCTGTTGCACTCTCCTTAATTACCGTGACAACTTGCAAAACTGGTTAAAATTTATTATTATTCAGTACCTTGAAGAATTCAAAAATTAATACTCACACTGTACAGTTCAAATAATGATTTGATGCAGGTTGAATTTATTTGTTGCGTGGTGCAATTAAATTAAAGTGGCTTCAGCTTATCGCGAAAAATCCCCCATCTCTTCTCATGTCGCTCTTCCTGAAAAAGAGCTACAAACAAGGGTGCCATCTTTGTTATGTGCACGATTTAAGACTTACTACCACTCCTTACTTAACGATCACCTTTTAGCGTAAGTCGTAAATATTATTTAATTGTGAAATTTGATTTTTTTTTATATAAACGTTTAATACAATCGTTACAGATGTCAGTCTTTTTTCTAAAAATCAAATCGAAGACCAGAGAAGACAATCAGTTGATACCTATTTAAATATAAAATATTTACACGTTTAAAAACCCGTTGTTCTTCAAGGTACGACTGCCTAAAAAGATTTTGGTGGTCAATGTGCGGGACAGAAAAGAGACACAGAGAATAGAAATCCCACAAATTAATAAAATTATAATAACAATATTATAAATATTAAATACACTATAAAAGTGTTATATGCTTAGTATACGTGGAAAAAGTAAACATTACTATAGTCTCGACAACACTATCCTCCAGCAAGTACCATCAAACGCCTATCTCGGCATTACCATCGCTGAAGATCTAAAATGGAACTCGCACATAAACAATATTACCAAAAAGGCTAACTCGACACTAGGTTTCCTCCGTAGAAACCTGCGTAGCTGCCCACAATCTAACAGACGCAGTGTTTACGTCTCGTTAATCAGACCAGCCCTGGAGTACGGTACAGCTGTGTGGGATCCTTATTAGCGAACCGATATAAACCCAATTAAGCGAGTACAACACCGAGCCGCTAGATTTATCACCGGCGATTACCGCTCAAGAGAACCAGGATGCATAACATCGATGCTCAGTGACCTCAACCTACCACCACTTGAGGACAGGCGCCGCAACATCAGACTAGCATACTTCTACAAAGTCGTCGAGGGGTTGGAACCAGCCATACCGCCTCAGAAATACCTGACAAGCAGAAAATCAGGAAGAAACATTCGAGCAAAACACTTTAGTGACTTTAACGCCATAAATTGTCAGCGGATCAGTCTGTAACAACAGTAGAGGCTTCACCGTGCCATCTTGTAAGACCGACCAGTACAAAAACTCATTTTTCGTTAAAACGACATTAGATTGGAACCATCTGAGTGACTCTTTTGTTAATTGTGACAGTGTCGAGGCACTTAGATCCGCCCTCAAATCGCGCGACTAATTCGATCCGCGTTCTCTCACCCGCTGCAAAATTACCATTTCTGGGATATAGCAGTGTACCCTATACAGATACAGATACAATAGGGCTACACATTTAAATACATGTAAAATTAAAAAATAAAATAAGACATTATTGCTTTTTGATACATTAACCAATAATATCTCATTATATATAATGTTGTCATATCGCACTTTGTATAAACTGACGACCGTTAATTTGAAAACTTCAACGCCGTACACGAATCATTCCAAAAATAAACAACATCAAACTGCTTCATTAGAATTAACACCTGTAAATCTATTCCCTATTGTGTACATCGTGTTGATATTATGAATCCATATCGGATATTTGTTTTCCCCATTAAGGCAAAGCTCTGTCATGATTTAGAGAATTTACAGGAAATTCAATAGCGAACATCAATATGACAACGCATTCACACGTGTTCTTCACCTGCCAGTAAGAATTTCAAATTACTCTATAACAACCACATAATGATGCTATGTCCGTTTTATCTACTGTAGTCTCAACGTGATACAGAATGAAGGGATAATACGTCCAATTAGCTGTATTTACTTTGAGTATGATTGAAGAAGAATTTAATTGAAAAGAGATACGTATGATAACTCCTACGGCACAGTCAAATAACATATATATAATGGCCATCCATATTATCGTCCCATTCAGTATATGCAGTAGCCATGATTCATAAAACCATTAATATTTTAATACTAGCAGTGATTTTATGTGTTGTTCAATGTCAATTTAATCCCGTCCGAGGAATCTTCAGTCAAAAGGTAAGATTTGATTTGATTTCATTTTTAGTGTTTAACACCACTTTCAGCAATATTTCAGCTATATATCATAGCGATATTAGGTAAAAACAGTTGACTCATCAAATGCAAGATAAGGAGGAGGGAGAGAGGGAGGTTATGGTGTTCAATGCCACTTTCAACAATATTTCAGTTATATCGTGGCTGTCAGTTTTATTGTTGGAGGCAACCGGAGTACATTTGAACATTGTTATATTATAGTTTTGTAATTTAAGAAATTCAAAAATTGAAAGTGTTTCTTGAATTACTCCCAACATCAGCCTAGTAATCAGTACATTGATGCCACATAAAATAATTTGAAACTATTTTAAAATTCAGAAATTAGTGTAGTAATAAAGAAGATCTTTCTTAATCGGGTGTAAATATTATTAGATGTAAGCTCGGCTGTAATCTTGAACGTTTTTTCGTGGTTTGCTATTTAGTATTTGGTATATTACATTTCAGTTGTGCTAGGAGAATTGGTATTTATTATCACCACTTCCAGTTTGGTATTTACATTTCAGTTGTGCTAGGAGAATTGGTATTTATTATCGCCACTTCCAGTTTGATATTTACATTTCAGTTCTACTAGTGGAATTGGTATTTATTATCGCCACTTCCAGTTTGGTATTTACATTTCAGTTGTACTAGGAGAATTGGTATTTACTATCACCACTTCCCGTTTGGTATTTACATTTCAGTTGTGCTAGGATAATTGGTATTTACTATCACCACTTCCCGTTTGGTATTTACATTTCAGTTGTGCTAGGATAATTGGTATTTACTATCACCACTTCCCGTTTGGTACATTGTATTTACATTTCAGTTCTACTAGGGGAATTGGTATTTATTATCACCACTTCCATCTTGGTATTTACATTTCAGTTGTGCTAGCGGAATTGATATTTACTATCACCACTTCCCGTTTGGTATTTACATTTCAGTTCTACTAGGGGGATTGGTATTTATTATCGCCACTTCCAACTTGGTATTTACATTTCAGTTGTGCTAGCGGAATTGATATTTATTTTCGTCACTTCCAGTTTGGTATTTACATTTCAGTTGTGCTAGGGGAATTGGTATTTATTATCGCCACTTCCAGTTTGGTATTTACATCTCAGTTGTGCTAGGGGAATTTGTATTTATTATCGCCACTTCCAGTTTGGTATGTATATTTCAGTTGTGCTAGGAGAATTGGTATTTACTATCACCACTTCCAGTTTGGTATTTACATCTCAGTTGTGCTAGGGGAATTTGTATTTATTATTGCCACTTCCAGTTTGGTATGTATATTTCAGTTGTACTAGGAGAATTGGTATTTACTATCACCACTTCCCGTTTGGCATTTACATTTCAGTTGTGCTAGGGGCATTGGTATTTATTATCGCCACTTCCAGTTTGGTATGTACATTTCAGTTGTGCTAGGAGAATGTGTATTTATTATCTCCACGTCCAGTGTGGTATTTACATTTCAGTTGTGCTAGGGGAATTGGTATTATCGCCCTTCCAGTTTGGTATTTATTATCACCACGTCCAGTTATTTTCAGCTATATCGTACTACAAGATTTAATGTAGACTTATGAGGAGTAAAGCCTACTTTAGGTGCGATCAAACGGCATTTGTGCTTAGGATTGTGGTCCTGCAGTAGTTCCCCGGGTCCCTCGTTACATTTAGTCTGTTGTCAAAAACTAATAAATGCTGGGTAATTTTTATTATTTGGTTAATTATGAGCTCGCTGAATATTAAGAATTAAATATTAAGATAAAAACAAATGTTTACAGCATTGATGTTTTCATTTTCAGATAATACCATTGGAAGATTATTTACCCATTTGTGAACCACATTCCATATGTAAATGGGCAGTTTGTGCTTGGAATCGTAACCCATCTTTAATATTGTCAAACCGCAACTGTAATTTTTACTCAAATCATCAGTGAGTATTAACTGTTTTACAATAATATTATAAAAGTGGCCTCTAATGTCTGTGAGAGGCCGTTGATAGAGACCGATGTTACATGCTTAGACTTATGGTGTTTAACGCCACTTTCAACAATATTTCAGTTATATTGTGGCGATCAGTTTTATTGGTGGAGGAAACCGGGGTAGCTGGAGAAAACCACCGACCTGTTGCAACCGATTATACAGGTCGTTGTTAGAGGCCGATCTACTATTAATGAATGAGTTTAACAGTAATTTGACCCATTCTTGTGGCAATGTTAATATCTGTAGCCTAGTCATATAAATGGGAAAATTACTTCAAGTGGCTCACAAATAAAACAATTGACTATTTCACAAAAACTAGTAATTCATATTTGACACATTTCTCTTTCTGCTCATCAAACTTTAAATGATAAAGATCTGTCGCTCTATTGACCCGAAGAAATAAATAGGATTAGGTTTAAGGTTATGGTGTTTGACGCCACTTTCAACGATATTTCAGTTATATCGTGGCGGTCAGTTTTCTTAGCGGAAGATACAGGAGAAAACCACCGACTTGGTGCAGGTCACTATAGCAAACTTTATTACATAATGTTGCATCGAGTACACCTCGCTTTAGTGGGGTTCGAACTCACAAACTTTAGTGATGATAGGCACTGATTGCACAAGTAGTTGTAAATTCAACTACCATACGATCACGACCACGACGGCTACGAAGAAAAAAAGAAAGACACGTTCAGCTGTATATTAATTAAGAAATAATCCATGGCAGCCATTGTGTTATATTCATTTAACCATGGGCTGGCAAAGGCCCAGCCCATGGTTAAATGAATATAACACAATGGCTGCCATGGATTATTTCGATTCTAATAGGACAAATACGGTAATTTACTTGCAAAACGCCGCCTATACACACAGCTATGTATTTGGCTGTTCCGTTACCCTCCCGAACACAAAGATACGATTTCTGTCATTTTAGATTACTAAATGTTGTCATTGATGAACATCAATTCAAAAGAAAGGGAAAATACTACAAATCCCACTTCGACAAGGAGGCGTACACGAAGCCAAGAAAACGTCAGGACCTCTATGTTCTAAACTGGAAGTCTTCATATGACGTCATGTTGTTTACGTGCCAAAATTGTCAACAACATTTCGCGGAATTTTAATTTTCTACGGTAAATGTAGGTCAGTATAACGTACACCATTTCGCGGGAGGGTACACGGAATAGCCGAATTGACAACATTACCGCATTTGCGCTAAAAGTGTTGTTGTTGAGTATTATATAAACTGACGATAACACGGCGTCATATTAGAATTACTAATATGATAATAGGTGTTACCTAACTTGGGACGAAGTCCAATAATTTTTTTAAACAATATATCGGGGACCAAACTCCTGACAGTTTTCGTATCCGCTACCGAACATGGTTCATAACCGGAAGTAGTAAATAAACTTTATTGTACTATAGCTTTAGTTTGCACATTTTGTTGTTCATGTGCGATGCTTTATTCACGAGAAAAGCCGTCATTAGTTTTATACATCATAAAAATTATAAACATATATTGTCGGTCATCTTTGTTTATGGTTGTCAAGGACTACTTCACGCTCTATCTCGCGATAATTTGAACATGGTCCACTTCTCACGAGAGCTGCAACTTGATTTTTTTTCTACATCCTTGTACCCGTTCTTGATTTTATTTATACAATATGTCGTTTTTAGTACTTTGATACTCGTGCCCCTACAAGAGCATTTTTTTACTGCATCGAATTTTTTGCAGAAACCCACTGAAGCTGTACATGTATTGCTTCCGGTATGTCATTTCCGTTGCATGAAAATTTAGTAATTAGTATATAGAAAAAAAAATTGCTATTTCTACCATAGTTGGGACTTCGTCCCATATTAATATGATAATAGGTGTTACCTAACCTTTGACGAAGTCCAATATTGTTTAAGCAATATTAACTCGGATATATGGACCTATAAAAAATTTTCAAAGTAGAACGAGGACGGATCCAGATTTTCTTAAAAGAGGGGACAAATAGGGGGACCCAGACCCAAATCTTCCCGATTTAGGTACGAAACGACCAGGTTACGAAACGTCCACATCCGATTTTCCGCACAGATTTAACCATGTATTGACTTCCGGTATGTCATTTCCGGTGCATGAAAATTTAGCCATTAGTATATAGAAAAAAAATTGCTATTTCTACCATAGTTGGGACTTCGTCCCATATAAAACAATAACAATGGTGTATAAAAAGAGACGAGAAGGAATGTCAATTTTATGTGTTCAGTTTTTAAGGCTCGTTATATCATTTACAAGGGGTATGTTCGTCTTGCAATTTGACAAAAGAAAAAACATAAATTTAACTAAAAGTAATATGAAAGGCAAATATCGTGGAATTTTTTTATTAAATATTTTCACTTAATATGTCACTTAATTTTAACTAAAATCAACTGCATAACATTAAAAATCCGCCCAGAAGCAGAGTTTAAGAGCAAATCGCAAAACATTTGACAGCAGATAATTCTGTTTTCCCGTACAGTAATGCCATTGATATGCGCGTGACCCAAGATTTGAACTCTTTCGGGGAGATTATCGCTCATGCGCACTGTTTAGTCGATGAAAAAATGTCGGATCCAAGTAAAAATATATTCCGTGTGTATCACATAAGAATAATTGCACACACAAAAAATGGTTCACACGACATCAAACAGACAGATTCCTCAATAATCATTGTCAGGAATGTGTGCGTGCTTACCTCAGCATCCATGATTGTTTATCTTTTCGTCACGAGGTCATCGGAACAAAACAACAATGGCGAGGACGATAAACAACATGCACACGGATTTGCAGATTTCTAATTGTTGAGAACATTAGAACTTTGTCAGTTAAAACTTTAAGGGGATGAAGAGAAAAAATATGACAAAGTCACTTACAAACTTTATCACATAATGTTGTATCGAACTCGCAACGTTGGTGGTGATAGGCACTGATTTCACAGGTAGTTGTAAATCCAACTACCATACGATCACGGCCATGACGGCCCCTCGATGACAATGCCGTTAGCTTTAGTTTGTCAAAATTGATATGGTAATTCCCGGTATGAGGTGTTCGTGTTGTGGGGAAAACTTAGTGTAGAGAATAAATGGTACAATAATAGCAGAAATTTACTAGGGGTTATTATAAACATACTGCCTTTAGTTGAGGGTGTTACGGTAGATTACCACAAGAAGAAAAAAATATCACCCGAGACGAAGTCGAGGATGAAATATTTTCTGAGTGTGGTAATCTACCGTAACACCCTCAACCAAAGGCAGTATGTATTATATTATACTGATACTGAATGCCCTTCGGAAGGTGGTATTGCGGGGTGTGGTATATCCTTGCAATACCACCCTCTGCTTTGGTGGGCGGGGTTAAGAAAATATAAAGAAAAATACCACATCTACATTTACCAATGAAATTGCCGAATTATCAAAGAATTTTGCATAAAGTATAATACAAAATGTATTGTGTTTTTTAACCCCTATTAAAATTCCGCTTTGTTCGTACCATTTATTAGACAAACTATATTCTACATTGTAATCGTGACTTAATTGAATTTTTTTTTATTACAGAGTATTAAAAAAAAATAGATGCACATGTTAACTTTTTGTTTATCTGTAAATTTTCTCGTCATTTCAGATGTGATTGTCCAGAAAACTACACGTGTGATAAATCTGACGGTATAGAAGTTCAATCCAGTATTGTTACCTATGATTTTAGATGTGAACCTGTCGGCAAATAAAAAAAACTGTATCCAGTCAATGTGTCTTGTAATAGAAATGGACTGTAAAATAAAATAGAATGGAATTTTGCATCTAGTTTATTAATTCTTAAAGTACTGAACAATTCGTTTAATGTTAATTAAATCAAAATAGTATTTAGGGAAGTCGGGGGGGGGGGGGTTCAATTTTTATAATGAGTTGCTTGTTTTAGATCACAGTAACTTAAAATTCAAATATCTTAATGAAATAAGATACATGTGTATATAGTAAATGTACTTTTTTCATTTTCATTTATTAATTGGATTTCAAGTGACTGCAAATAATGTGGTATGGCTCACTTAGGTGCTCGGCCCACAAAGCTTCCCAACGTGTTCTCGTGTGGATAAGAAATGCCCTCTCGATGGATATTGTCACGGCAGGCTTTATTACGGAAAACTGCATTTGTTGTTTCATGGTAAGCGTGCTCGCCTCGAGTGTCCGGTAGATCGTAAGTTAGAGACCAGATCGAGTTAAACCATAGACTATAAAATTTGAATGTGTTGCTTCTCCGGTCACTAAGCACGCACCACTAAGGAGAAAGAACAGTCTTGTTGGCTCGGAATACGGATATGTCTGGGTGGAGCAACATGTGTACCCGCGGACAGTGAGCTAGCACTATAAAAATCAAACTAAGGGTGTTGGTCTAGTAAAAGCGGACATCATTATCATCTCATTGAATATAACTTGTTCTCACTATGGTATAGCTGGAAAAATTGCTCATGTTGACAACAATTACTCACTCACGATGGGGGCCTGGGTGGATCAATGAGTAAGGTCGTTGGATCTAACAGCTCATACAAGCATATCACCAATACGGCGTGGGTTCGCGCCCAGCTTTGTAAATTACAAAAAGGGTGCACTCGACTCGCAGCCGCAAGTGATAAAGTTTACCAGTTGCTTGCCCAGGGTCGGTGGTTCTCTCCGGGTACTCCGGCTTCCTCTACCAATAAAACAGGTCACCATGATTTAGCTGAAATACTGCTGAAAGTGGCGTTAAAACACCAACAATCAAAAAATCTAATCAAATCTCACTCACGATAATATAAAACGTGGGATCATTGACCATAGTGAATAACATATTAAGAGTGCCACGCCCACTGAACGTAAAAAAAAACATTTATTTTAATAGATTTCGAAAAAGGATAGACGCATTGTAGCCACAAAAGTGGAGTCTAAGGATATCAAAGGGACAATCAGAATCCGTAAATCGAAGACTTAGACTGAATTCCCCTCCTACCCATCTCTCCATATTTTCCAGTTGCGGTCAAAAAGTCATTATCCCGTTTGTCCCATTCCTCATTTATTTTTATACCGTGTTTTGATATTATGGCCATTAAGCAACAATCAATCAATCAATCAATCAATCAATCAATCAACTCATGGCTCAGCTGCCTGTTCTGGCCTGACAACACATATGGATCATTGGATGCAAATTGTGTGATCTTGGATCTTTTTGTCTAGTTGAAAATATCAAAGATGGTGTGATTTTACATTGTACAGAAATGTTTTATTTTTATTTTAGGTTTGATTATTATTTTTGTGGTTTTATGCCGCGGTAATCAATTTAAAGATATAAATGATCGTGTTTATGATACTTCACATGATACAGGTTATAACCAGAGGCGGACTGGCCTGTTGATACGGACAATGGCCGGTGGGCTGCTCAGATAAGGGACATGTTAATGTACAATGTATCGACCTGGTATGGTAACAGATGCCTTTGCCTGTTTTAAGACCCAGTTCACTTCTGATTATAACGTTGCTTTCAACAATTCCGCATCAGTGATGTAATGGTTAGCGTGCTCGCCTCGAGTGCGGCAGATCGAGGGTTTGATTGTCGTTCGGGTCAAACCAAAGACTATAAAATTGGTATCTGTGCTTCTCCGCTAAGCACGCAGCATTGAGCAGACAGATCAAATACTGGTTGGTTCGGAATCAGGATAATGTGTCCGAGTGGGGCGACATGTCTACCCGCGGACTGTTTTTTCAGTGAGTTCGCATTATAAAAATCCAACTAAACGTGTTTGACACAGCGGACCTCATCCTCATCTCATTGTAAATTAACTTGTTCTCGCCATGATATAGCCGAGACATTGCTGAGTTGGAGTTAAACAACAATCACTCACTCAACAATGCTTCAGTTATAATGACGGTCAGTTGTATTGGTGGAAAAACCGGAGTAAAGGGAGAGAACCACCGAACTAGTAATATATATCTTTATTTCGGTAACCTTTGTTAATGCAATGGTATACAGATAATTAAGTCACGGACAAGTCCTGTCACATCAGGTTGTGTTGAGTATATTTGACAATAGGAGGGGGTAAGAGAGTTAAACAGACACATTTTTAGTAATGATGGGCACTGACTGTACCTGTAGATCTATGTAAAGTCATGTAATAACTTAGATCAAGTAATGGGTATTTTGTGTATCTGTGTCACAAATGACCACGGTACGTTTGTCGTACCACAATCCGTTCCTTTTCCCATTGATAGCTGTATCAAGAGTAATTTGCGACGGGGGCCATATGTAGAACATGAACTGTGTACCCTTCCGGAGCACCTGAGTTCACTCTCGGTTTTCGGTGGGGTTCGTGTTGATCAATCTTGTGTTTTCTGTGTAGTGTTTTGTCATATTCGTCCGTTTGTCTTCTTTCTTTTAGCCATTGCGTTGTCCGTCCTTCTTCAATTTACGACTTCTCACTACCCATTTGGTAACTTTAAACATTTCTTCCTTAATTTAATTCTTTTTGTTCGAGTTAACTCCCTTTACAAATTCTTCCAATGCATAACATTTCAGGATACCTATGGAGACCGTTGTCAAATATTTATTTTTGTATTTAATAAATAAAGCAAATGAAATGGTATCATAAAATCAATGCATAACTCCAAAATACTTGGTACACATATTCTGGTATTCTGCATTAACTTCCCTGATAATACACTGGTAATAAACATATAATTCTAGTAGTCATGGTTGTAGTATTTTTCTTGAAAGGTTCTATAATTCTTTAGTTAATTGTTGATATATTCAGATAAATAATTGATTAATTTTGAAATTCTGTTTGTAGATCTATAAATTCGCTGAAAGAAAATATTTACATTGTTAATGACGCAAACTTTTAGAATATAACAGTTAAAAGATACTGGTCACAGAAGATATCATATTCATAACAACGCTTAGTCATAATATAAAGTAAAAAGACAATAGGAATATATTTTTTATGTTGTGATGTGGAGAAAACCTACTTGGATGAAAAATAAAATTGGTATTTTAACCTCCGTTACCTGATTTGTTAGCAACAAATTTAACATTACATAATTTCCTTAATTTCTACGAAAACTATTTAGAAGGAAATGTTCACAGATGATTGCAATGATATCCGGCAATATTTTCAGCCAAGCAGCAGCACGGTGTATATTCATAACCACTCCTTTCCGATTAAATCGGCGTTCTTGCCTCCTTTCCGAATCAGGAAACGCTTCCATTTCTACTTTTGATTTATTTTCACAACAGTCGGTGGGTACGTTTTGTCAATTTATCTTTTAATTGCCATATTTAGTGACGGAACACAATATACATACAAGAATTTGAAATAAGATCCTACGTGATCTCACTGGGCGATGTTGATTTTATTTTCAGCGCACAAACAATATTTGTTACGTATCTACGCAACACCAAGAAGGAAAATTTCAAAAACGTGATGTTTCTCGAGTAACATGTCGATCAAAACCAATTACACAACAATTTTAAGACAATAACAGTTCCATTGAAATATATAATAGGTTTATATCAAAGTTTGCATGTACATAAAGTGAGATTATTGTAAAACAAGTATAGAACGCCTCCTTTCAGAGCATGGAAACGATTCTTTTCAGATAACCATTCATTGTTTGACTTACATACGATTTCATGGATTTATTTTACCACATTTCAGTGTGTGGATTTTTTATTTTTATTTTGTTTTATTTTTGGTTTTTAACGCCACTTTCAACAATATTTCAGCTATATCATGGCGACCAGTTTTATTGGTGGAGGAAGCCGGAGTACCCGGGGAGAACCACCGACCATGGGCAAGCAACTGGTAAAATTTATCACTTGCGACTGCGAGTCGAGTGCACCCTTTTTAGCTCACCTGGCCAAAGGCCATGTGAGCTTTTGTAATCACTCGGCGTCCATCGTCCGTCACATTTAAATCTTCTCCTCAGAAACCACTGGGTCAATTGCAACCAGCACTACTCCATGGGTTATTGTAAATTGAAAATCTATGATTTGGGGGGTTCACAGGAGTTATCGTTTGTGTATTTGTTGTTGTTGAATCTCTTGATTCTGTTGATTCATTCTGGTCTTTTGAAAATTCCACTCTTTTAGTAACCAAAGTCTTTCATGTTTAATCAGTTCTAAAATGAGACAGAAATCATAAAGTATAATAAAGTTTGCTATCTATCATTGTATTACCGTTAATGACCGCCTCATTTGTAAAATAGAAGAATGTTTGCTATTCATAAATACTAATATACAATGACTGGAGGTTGCCAGCGGACGAAAATTAACATACATTTGACGGATAGCCACCACAAGAAGAATAAACAAAATTTAAAAGTTTAAAATATGTGTACAACAGCTGATATAAACGTCTTTCAAATCAGATCAGCAACTCGTGTACCGTACATGACGACCGTCATGTAACAAAAACAATGCTGTTCAAACTGTAACAGATAGTATAAGTATTTAAACAATGGCGAATGAATTGTTATTTCTAGATTGATCAATATTGCGGTTTAAGGAATATTAAAATTGTATATCGTTGTTTCAATACTTTGTATGTCTGTAGCAGCCTGTAATCTGTTGTTTGTGGTGGATGTAAGCATCATCTTTATATTTTTTCTGTATGTGGAGAGTAATTTACCATTGAAACAAAAAATACTGCTTTCATAGATTGCTTGCATATTTAATGTTTGACATTTTAAAGACCTTTTAAAGTATTAGTTTTGTTCGAATCATTTTTTATAGAGGATACTACATTTGTATTGGTAAATTTATAGAATATAACATGTCATATATTTGGCATGTTTCCCTAATCCGTCCACACATCCTTCCCATCCTTTTCCGATCCCCTTAACCTTTCTCCCTTTTCCCATCCCTTAACCCTTCCCCCTTTTTCCCACCCCTTAACTTTCCCCCTTTTTCCATCCCTTAACCCTTCCCCTCTCCGACCCCTTTAACCCCTCCCCTTTCCCACACCCCTTAACCCTTCCCCCTTTTCCCACTCCTTAACCCTTCCCCTTTTCCCACCCCTTAACTCTTCCCCCTCCCCTTAACCCTTCGCCCTTTTCCCACCGTTTATCTTCCTCCTATTTATTTTCTACCCTTAATAAATCCCCCTTTCCTCCCTTTACCCCTATTAAGGGGTTGACCCTTATTCAGGGTACCAGTAATATACTTATTGGTGTTACTGGGCTCAACGTTAAGCCCATTAGCATAACATCTGTAAGTGAGAACTGGATTTGCAAAGGATAAAATAGTATAATTTATTATAAAATTCGTTATATTTGTATGGAAGAGGTTAATGTGGTAAATCAATTTAGCTAAGAAACTGTTATTTACAAACGAATTACAACAAAAATTAGTTAAATATGTTTAGCTTTCCGTTATAGAATTTGTTCATATTTTAACTTTTGACAAAGATGTCATAAAAAATGCTAAGCTAGAATTTTTGAAATACTATTTCTAAATAAGGGAAGTAATTATATTATTAATAGATATACATGTACATGTAATGTCTTTGCTTTGCTGTAGGGCATGTGTACATTTAGTTAATTCATACTCACTTTAATAATAACATAAATTCAATGCTAATTTTCTTGCAGTATTAAAAGGTAAATATATTGTAAACATTTCTGATGAAAATTATGGCTATTTAAATGTGTTCAATTTGTGTTTCTAAGGAATGTTATACTTTTCTTAAATGGAACTAAGTGCGAGAATGATATACACGCGTTTATCGTTAATTTTATACTTATTTTAGAGGAAATTCACACAAAAAGGAAAAGGTACACATTGTTGGTTACAGACAAATGATACAGAGAGGTAAACTTTAACTTAAATTAATAATGACAATGTCCAGAAACATAACCAGCTTATAAAAGGGTCAGATTTCTGTCATTTTGTAGGGAATCAAAATAAGATCTTTAGGCCTAGAACTTTATCACGTTTTTACCAACACAAACATGGTCCTTTTTTAGATGCTTGACCTCTGAATTATATTTTTGCTTTGTTTTGTTGATTGTTGTCAAAAGGACATTAATATCAACGTACGCTATTGTTCATTACCTAATACCTAATTAATAGTGAACCCTGATATACTACTAATTACTATACATAGACCCAAACGCAAAAAAATAACCAAGTGGCTAGAGTGTAAAATGTAGGTCATGGTGATCTAGTTACTGGTGCACCCCCTTGTTCTATTCAAGATCTATCATAGCCACTAACCAAATATCATGGTTTTACAGTATGCAGGATATGGACCTAAGCGCAAAAACTAAATCGGCATGTGCGTACGGACGAGCAAGTGTCAATCTAAATCTCCACTTTCTTGATAGGGATAAATTGCAAGTTATCTTTTGCTAAGTATAGCCTCACAATTACTTGGACTATGTCTGATGTATTGTTAGAAATTCTCGGCATGGAATTAGACTCCCTCTATATTAACTTTCTGTTTACATTTTTTTTTATTATGTCATCTTTTTTCCCTTTAATTGTCGTGTTCGTGTCCATATATTCATACAATCTTATAGTAACAATAGTTTGCATATGTCGGTGACATGGGAGGGTCCAGCTTTTTATGTTAGAGGGGCGTAAAAAATAGTCACGGGGTCCTCAGCGAGTCCTTCGATGTGACGATTACTGGCAGCATCTACTTCAAGCTCGATATCAGCACGGTGCAAATTGCAATAGCCCAAAGAACCAAACCAATGCACTGTAAACCACAAAAATGTGTCGTTTCCCCCAGTACTACGATGTTCCATTCACATAATTGATTGATTGATTTTTGGTGTTTTAACGCCACTTTCAACAATATTTCAGCTATATCATGGCGACCAGTTTTAGTGGTGGAGGAAGCCGGAGTACCCGGAGAGAACCGCCGACCATGGGCAAGCAACTGGTAAACTTTATCACTTGCAACTGCGAGTCGAGTGCACCCTTTTTAGCTCACCTGGCCAAAGGCCATGTGGGCTTTTGTAATCACTTGGCGTCCATCGTCCGTCACATTTAAATCTTCTCCTCAGAAACCACTGGGCGAATTGCAACCAGCACTACTCCATGGGCTATTGTAAATTGAAAATCTATAATTTGGGAGGTTCACAGGAGTTATCGTTTGTGTATTTGTTGTTGTTGAATCTCTTGATTCTGTTGATTCATTCTGGTCTTTTGACAATTTCACTCTTTTAGGAGGGTGTAACCAAAGTCATTCATGTTTAATCAGTTCTAAAATGAGACCGAAATCATATCAATCATAAAAAACCCAGTGACCATTCTACCCTTAAACGCAACGAGGGGCTAACAATTTATATCGAAAATAGAGTTTACTGTCTTTACAGTGAAATTATTATATCCCCTAACGTCTTTGTATGCCTATTAAGTTGGTGTTTTAGCATTTTTAGACATGTCATTGGGCACGTCCGATGCCCTCATTTTCATATTAATATTTTAGTTTTCTTTGTGGGTCTGTCTTTAATTGTTCTGTGTTATTTGTGTGACTTTTTTTCTTGACTTTGTCACGTTCTTTTACATGTTTTCACAATCATGATAATATTGTTCAAACTGTTTAACATCATCGATTCACCTTCTGAAACTGGAATCGTTTCTTTACACTCTCAAAGGAATCGTTTCCAGAATAGATGTTTTATTCGACTGATCGGAAAAGAGGCGTTTCTTTGATATTTGTAAATCACCAATTTTTCGGAAATTTACTGAAAAAATTAATCGACAAAATACGAATGTATAACAAGGACGGTACCAGATTGCAAAATAAGGGTGATAATTTAATTGTCTGTCTCATATTTTGAACATTAAAGTGATTTATGTACGACACACTCACCTCACCGTTTACAGTGTCACAGATTTCGTCCAGAAGATAGGTCAACTAACCCTTTTCAAGCAATTTTGAGTTACTATGATGATTGAAATGTTCCGTGAACTGCTCAGAAAAGTCTTACATACCTTTTGTTTTCATATCAATCAGTTTGAAATGCATGTTGTCTGAACATAGCTCCGAAAGGTTGCGTTTCCTGATTCGGAAAGGAGGCAAGAACACCGATTTAATTGGAAAGGAGTCGTTATGAATATACACCGTGAGCAGTGAATAAAAAAAAACATGGGAATTGTTTCCCCTATCTTTTTTTTTCTTTTCAAAATTCTTCTTTTTTTTCTTTTTTTTTTTTATTGTAAAAGACCTTCCAAACCTCTGTGCCCAAAAGCGAACAAATGGCGCCTATAGTGTATATATATATAAATGTCTAGATGATATAATACATTTGGTATAATAAACATTTCAATATATTTTTTTCTCGAATGGACATTTTAACACGACCTACTGTCCCAAACCCTCATCATATCTGGAGTAAAATCTGGCAAATTTTCCGGTTTTATCAGAAAGAAAAGAAAACAACGACTATTTTTCATCAAGCCTTCTATCCTACACAAGGGGGCCTGGGTGGCTCAATGAGTTAGGTCACTGGATCTAACAACTCATACAAGCCTATCACCAATACGGCGTGGGTTCGCGCCCGGCTTTGTAAATTACAAAAAAGGATGCACTCGACTCGCAGCCGCAAGTGATAAAGTTTACCAGTTGCTTGCCCATGGTCGGTGGTTCTCTCCGGGTACCCCGGCTTCCTCCACCACTAAAACTGGTCGCCATGATATAGCTGAAATACTGTTGAAAGTGGCGTTAAACACCAAAAAATCAAATCTATCCTACACACCCCAGTGAACTTGTTTACTCAGTAAATCGTTTTTATCTCGGCGGTGTAGAAAGTGAATCCATTATGATACTATTTCAATTTGTCCATAATCATAGTGTAGTTTTCTTTGAAAAAAAATAGGATAGGGCCTACGGCCTATATAAAATGTATTTCTTTCCAGCCATTGAAATAAAATTGTGATAATTGCCTATTTTAATCTCTCAAATCGACAACAAACATGTATAATGTAAGGAAACGATTAACTAAAAAAAAGACTTCCTCTCTCAACATCTAGGGATCCTTTACTGCATGCACTATTATGAATGAAAATTGGTGCATGTTTAAGTTAACTTAGTCCTATACGTACCGGTCATTTATTACGTTTCTTTTATTCCATATGTCATTCATATTTTACTTATTATTTAGTGCAATTAAAATAATGTGATACATTGTATATAATTTTGTTTTAATGAAGAATGACACATTTGATTCTGTGATAATATGTTACGACCTATATCACAATGACTTTAATATGTTTTTTGTTCTTTGATGAAAATGTTCATGTATGATTTATGCTAATTTTAATATATAGTAGTTGTTTATTTGCGATTATTATATAATTAGACGCAAACATTGGTACCTCGCTGATGCTTGCCCCCGTTGTAAAGGGGGTAGTTTCTGAATAAAATATTATTATTATTATGATTACGTTTCTGACGGAATTTGGCGTTACGCAATAATCACTCTAACGGAAGCAGAAAAATACAGATTGAGGCAACTACTCAGACTGACAAATAAATATACCATGCAGTGACTTATATGTTTATGCGTTCAAAGCTAAAAATCTGAGACAAAGGCGAAGTTCAAGTTCAAGTTCGCCCAGCCTTTTCCCAGTTTTGCACATAATACACATTAACTTTATATTTTAAGACATTGAATTAATATTCTGTTTATCCCGCAGAAAAATCACAATAAACCATGGGTGGTAATATGTTGAATTAAATTCTACAATTATCTCATTGCTTGCCCTGATTTACTACTAGTTTCCCAAAGCTCAACGGGTAACATGTGGTAGGGGTACAAGAAAAGTTATATATACGTATTTCGGTTGTGACAGTATTATAGCAAAAATTATCCAGTCAATGCAATTTGACTGCTCAAATAGAACGAATGCAGGATAAATAAATAAATATATATTATTGTTTATATTTCAACTGGACGGATACATCAGGTTATGTGGCTTCTAAGCATGCATTTGTAGCCTTATATCTCGCGATTTATGGTGCACTTTCTGCTTACATATTCAAATTTGAACTGTTTTTGCCAAAAAGGAGGGGGGAGGGTGCACCGTACCCCTTGCCTCGGCTACTACTCCCACGGACTAATACAGCGACGTTTAAAGAATATTTACTAAGTGAATTTCACATGTTATATGAAAGTTGAATTGCATAATTCATCTGAATAATTTCGTGGTCGTGATCGCATGGTAGTTGGATTTATAACTACCTATGCAATCAATACCTATCACCACTAACCGGCGTTGTGAGTTCGAACCCCGTTCAGGCGAGGTGTACTCGATACAACAGTATGTGATCAAGTTTGTTAGTGATTTGCGGCATGTCGTCGGTTTTCTCCGGGCATTCCGATTTCCTTCACCAATAAAATTGAGCGCCACGATATAACTAAAATATAGCATAACCTAAAATTTCATTCTATTATCTTTATTTTACATTCAGCATCAGTACATTCGAATTATCGAAAACTAGATCATAATTGATTACAGAGTGATCAAGTATAATTATGACTTGTTTGCTAATTACTGTTGACATGGTTATCATATGATTAATCTACACTTAAACTAAGTATTTTTTAAGGTTTTTTTTGTGTTTAAAAGTTAATTATACCTTCAAAACACGAGTATAGCGATAGTATAGTTGCTTGGCGATATTCGACCTAAAACGTGTATTTTCATCATTTGTTTGTTTGTTTGTTTGGGTTTTTTTTGTGCGACTTGTCTCCCAGCATCATTAATTATGCTTGTCCTAATTTCCAACTACATGCGCAATGGCACTTCAGCATGATTTTGAACTCTCAACACTTCCTTCAATATTCCGTCCAACGGTCATGTTGGTATCCTATGTTAATTCTTGTTTTATTATAATTCGCCAAAATTTATTTCTTGTTACTTTTTCTAGCAGAATCAGTTAAAATTATCGTCCGACCGCGTCGGCAGACATTTTTTTCAACTAGTTCATGCTCAGCGGAAAATCTATGGATAGACTTCAAACCAAACTTGAAAGTCTAGTAAAACAACACATTCCACTCAAAAAATTAAGTACAAAAATCAAAACACCATGGAATACGCATGACACAAAGAAACTAATTAAAGAAAAGAGATAAATTATATAAAACAATGAAAAAATCTGACAGCAAACAACAACGAGACAAATATAAGCAAATAAAACACCAAGCACAGAAACAACTACGCTAATCATACTGGAAATACATGTATATAGGAAACTTAGTAACACTAATTGAAGATGAGAGCACATTAAACAGCATAAACAAAATGTTGGTCATACATAAAAAGTACGAAAACTGACTACAATAGTATAACATCACCAAAACAGAAGGGAAAATTGATAACAGGCACCAAACAGACTGAAGCCTCTGTACTAAATCAATAATTTCAGTCAGTCTTCTCAGAATCAAGCACAGTAACAACTCAAAAATTTACAGAACATTTAACATGGAAACAACAATAAAAAAAATACCCTATCATGCCTGATATTAACATCACAAATCACGGTATTTTATCACACTTTGATCCATCAAAAGCAGCAGGTCCAGATCGATGAACTGAAACCAAAAATCTTAAAAGAACTTGCACGTAACATCTCACCGATATTATGCCTCATTTTCAATAAATATTTCGAAACTGGAGTTGTCCATACTGATTGGCGCACTGCACATGTTTCATCCATTTACAAGAAAGGGTCTAAGTATTCTCCCGAAAACTATAGACCTATATCACTTACATGTATATTCTATAAAATCCTGGAACATGTTGTAGCTAGCGCAATCATGACCCATGTAAAAACCACAATATCATGTATCCCCTCCAACACGGTTTTCGAAAAAAAAACAGATCATGTGAAACACAACTTGTAGAATTCATTGATGATGTCACAAAAAATATGGAAAATTCACTTCAAACAGATGTTTTAATTATGGACTTCTCTAAAGCTTTTGACAAGGTCAGTCACAATCTTCTTACACACAAACTAAATTATTACGGGATACAGGGTAAAACAAATACATGGATACATAACTTCTTATCAAATCGTGCACAGGCTGTTTTACTGGAAGGAGAGGCATCAGACTACATCCTTGTAATGTCTGGAGTGCCACAAGGTCAGTTCTGGGACCAAGTCTGTTCCTATTTTACATCAATGACATCCCTGATGGTATAACATCATCTGTCCGTTTATTTGCAGATGACACGAATGCTTACTGCCTGACAATAAAATCTAACAGAGATTGTACCACCCTTCAAAATGACCTTGATAAACTCAGCATATGGGAACAAAATTGGAAAATGGCTTTCCACTCTGACAAAAGTAACGTGCTATCCATCACAAGAAATAAAATAACAATAAAATATACATACACCCTACATGGACACCAACTCGAACATACCGATAAAGCCAAATATATGGGTGTCACTATACAATCGGATCTTAAATGGGATAGCCATCTAAACAGTATTACAACAAAGGCAAACAAGACACTTGTGTTCCTCCGTAGGAACATTAACATCAGTTCCACCACAGTCAAAGAACATGCATACAAATCTCTAGTTCGACCATCACTTGAATATGCCTGTTCTGTATGGGACCCATACACCAAAGAAAACATAACTCTCAACTTGAACATGTACAGCATATATGACTGCTAGGTATGTTATTAACCGCTATCATATATAACACCTCTAGCGTTAGTCACATGATAGAACATCTTAATTGGCTAAGTCTAGCAGATCGAAGGTCAGATGTATGCCTAGTCATGTTAAATAAGATCTCGCATGAACTAGTAGCTATCCTAAAAACAGACATACTCATACCATTATTTAGATTCTCCCAGAACATGCACTCACTCTGATACCAAATACCACCAACACGCTTACAACTCAGACAGCAAGCTTTCTTTCCACGAATAATACGAAACCGGAACAGTCTCCCCATGAACACTGTGAGTGACTCTGTTGAGTCATTCAAATCAGCTGTCTCACTCATTAACCACTAGTACATCAACAATCCAAGGTATATAGTATCATCTTAAAATCAAAAGTAAAAAAAAATACTCATTAAATTTCATTTTAGAAGTAGAGGAAACAGGTTTCGTGCATGCGTAATAAAGGGTCACCTAAGGCCACATGCTTCTACTTTTACTTCTACTTCATATTTGATAAGAGGCCGCCTTCAACTAATTGAAGATTCCGCCAATTACTAGAGGTACAAACGCTATTAACAAATAAAAAATATGAGTGACAGGGGTATATATTGTCGTACAGACAAGAATTTATATTCGAGATGTGTTTTCATGAAAATAAAAGAGAATGGATGGACTTTTTACTTTAATACTCGATATTGATCATTAGTGTTAATTTATGTTTCCCAGTGTACTTCCTTAAAAAATATCTAGACAAAAAAAATCTTACCAAAATCAACGACATTATATAAAATTTAACGATCCAAAATACTAGTACTCCATTGTCATGATCTGGAAAACAGTTAATAGGGTAAAGAATTCCACTGATAAAAATGTGTCGTATATGTGGTGGTAGGATAAAACAAGGGAATAATTCATGCGATATGATTTTAAAATGTTTCACTGTATTCAAACGACCATTTCTATGAAGACTCTGAAATAACATCAAAATCAAAGTTTCATGGAGTGCAAATCAACAAATGTTACTTACATGATAAACGTGTCCGTCAATGGAAACTTGTTTTTCTCAATATAATACATGTATAATGTACTACATACTGTTGTCGGTTTTTTAGTGGAACCGTTTTCATTCTTTTTATTTATCCAAGACTGATTTTGTACTCCCGTTTGGCACTGTTTTTGGATAAAATGAACATTTTATTGCTTTATTATGCTATGATCATAATTGATTTCCCACTTTGCTTATATTTATGTACCGACTATAAAACTGTTATGCTATGTTGTTGATTTCGACATACTAATGATTACGTTCGGGGACGCCTTACATTTTTTAGTAAAACCTTTTTTGTTTTGTATCAAGAGTAACATCCCTTGATAAAAATGGCAACGATGACCGGCAACTTTGTCTCTTCGGAATTATATTCTTCTTCTGCTCCAGATTGGTTGAATGCTGAACATGAAACAGGGGTAAGCTTTTCTTACGAAAACACGAACGAATCAAATTAGTTTGTGCTGCCTTACGGCCATACCTGATAATTTATCCTTTTCACTAATATTTTCATCTTCAAAAATCTCGAAAATGAGATGTAAACTTTTACATTTTAATCTTCTTTTCTGAAATCACTGGGTCAGTTGGAGCCAAACTTGGTACGAATGTTCATTGGATGGTTCTCTCAAAAGTTTATGTTTTTGTTGGGCAGTAGTACACGAAAAAAAACCCCACAGGCACAAGAAGCCCAAAAGGCGTCTTCTTCTTCTTCGTTTACGGAACATCCATCAACATACTGATGATTATTTTCCGAGTGTCAAGTGTAAATCTTCTCTGAAATCACAACACGGGTACAGGTCAACTCGTACCTTGACCAACTCGTACCCCATTTTTACCAACTCGTTCCCTATTTTTACCAACTCGTTCCCTACCAACTCGATAAACTTTTGAAGTTTATGATAAACTCATATGTTTTTATTTCAGAAAAATCACACATATATTCTGTAATATTTCTGCAAGTCTAAGTCACAGGCACTTGTTTCTATCAATGGGGAACTCTTCCTCCCTCTTACTATTATTACAAGGTGCTCAGCTATTTATTTTGAAAAAAATGGACACCTTCGCTTCACGCTATTTTATGGTATTATTTACGCTTAAAATACACCCTACCTTATAGCAGTCGCTCCTAAATACATTTATCTTCATCAATATCCACAATTTTCATACCCTTCATGGTGCCCTATGTCATACATAACGATTTAAAATACACAAATTTAAAATACACTAATGCGACCTCTTCACGACTAGACAAATCTCACCATATTAACTTCCGGTTAAATCGAGCGGTAAATTTGAAGCTTCAAATGCGATTGGTTATGTGTAGAATCGAAAGCGAAAGTAAGTCAAATTTCCATTAAATTTTATTTAACAAGAAGTGTGGTTTGTAATGACTTGTAGTATCCATTTAAGAAAAATACATAAATGATCAAATACACAAAAAAAAAAATTTAGATGCATTTTATTTTATTTACATATATTCATTCTGACCTGAACCGGAAGTTAATATGGTGAGATTTGTCTAGTCGTGAAGAGTTCACATTTGTGTATTTTAAATCGTTAGGTATGTCACAGGGCACCATGAAGGGTATGAAAATTGTGGATATTGATGAAGATAAATGTATTTAGGAGCGACTGCTATAAGGTAGGGTGTATTTTAAGCGTAAATAATACCATAAAATAGCGTGAAGCGAAGGTGTCCATTTTTTTTCAAATAAATAGCTGAGCACCTTGTAATAGTAAGAGGGAGGAAGAGTTCCCCATTGATAGAAACAAGTGCCTGTGGTCTAAGTTCAATAAATAAATATTTCTTATTTTGTATTTAACTAAGTATCAGTAAAATCTATTCTTATTTTTAGGAGATGATTATGAATAGTCCATAGAGTATTTTCTGTAAACTTTTGAACATAAATTTTGAGAAATAAAATATTAAGTAGAGCAATACAAATATGTAGTTGACTTAGAAATTTTACTTTGTCAAATGTGTAGTGGGTTAAGCTTGGTTTGGAATCAAATACAATTAACATGTGGTGCAAGGATAGTTTTTGCATATCATTTTTGAGAAAATACATAAATAAATTGAATGTTTTTATTTCGGAAGTAAATTAGTAGTCTTTATTTCAATTCAATTGCCAAAGTTAAACCGGAAAAATCAAGGACCATTTCCGTTCCTTTCTTCTACTAAACATGTCATTATTAACATGTTTGTATTTGCTTGAATTTGATTTAGTTTATTAATTTTGTTTTATTCTACTTTATGTCCTAGATTTACCATGCTTTGATTTTTGTCAAAATTTTCGATGTGTACGCAACTGCGTTTTTGCGTACGGGCTGCTATGCGCCTGACAATGGAGTCCTAAATATCACCCATCTTTACAAAAACTATTAGGTAAAAAAAGGCACTAGTTATGGGTAAAATAGTGAAGATACGAGTTGGTAAACAGTAGGATACGAGTTGGTAAATAGTAGGGTACGAGTTGGTAAAAAAGTGGGTACGAGTTGGTAGGGTACGAGTTGACATGGAACCCACAACACAAGGCCAATTCAGAATTGGAATCATACTTGGTATTGCATATAAAGACCGTTTTCACGTGAAAGTAGCTGCATATTATCTAGTAGAATTGGCATTTTTACTGTGATTTTCGATACTGAGAAGGGGTGTGTATTATGGGTTTATGGTGTTTAACGCCTTTTTCAAACATATTTCAGTTATATTGTGGCGGTAAATTTTATTGGTGGAGGAAACCTGGGTACCCCCAGAAAACCACAGACCTGCCGCATGTCACTGACAAACTTGATCACATAATGTCGTATATAGAGTACATTTTGCCATGAGTGGTATTCAAACTCACAACATTAGTGGCGATAGACACTGATCATGATTGCACAGGTAGTTGTAAAGTCAACTACCATACGACCAAGACGGCCTGAGTATTATCTACACTACAGCCAAATACAGTAGATTACGGTATGGTTTTTAAATACATATTGTATATAATATGTAATGTTTGTTTTTTTCTTCAGACAACTATTATGGCAATTGAGTTTGAAGGAGGAGTGGTCATTGGTGCTGATTCCAGGACAACCACAGGGTGTGTACATTTAGATCACAAAATGTGTTTGTTTATTATATCATGTGACTGATACATGTAGATCACAATATGTGTTGCTCTGCAGCAGGTCTAGATACATTTGTAGCAAAAGGTTAAGCTACAGTAGTCATGATCAGAATCTAATCCCTCTCAATGACCATTAAATTACTAAATACATGTACATTTTTGTACATGTACAGTGACATTCCAAAAGTATTGTAACAAACATGGCTGCCACATATGAATTAATATTTGTATCATGCAGTGATTCAGCTAGCGCTCGTCACTTTCGTCATTGACGATTGATTTTCGAAAGTGACGAGTGTTTCCCGTACCAATTCGCCACTTGAATTTTCAAAAAATCATAGAAAAATGTTTCTAAAAATCCATTTTTCTTCTTCATTTGCTGATTAAAACTAATTAGTCACTACAATGACAATTTTATGACATGTCACAAGCCAATCAACGGATTATAGACTTTTTGTTTCGATTGCGTAATCTTCTATCTCACCTGGCTTGATTTACCTGGTTAAAGATAATGATCCCGACAAAGAATTCAATCAACGATAATGATTTTTTTTATAGTTATGACATGTACTCAAAATGCCACAGTATGTATTGAAAGTGGACATATTTTTGCAATCGTCATTCATTGCACGATTCGTCACAATGTCCGAAATAACGGAAAAAAAATGCCCGGAATAATGAATTATTGTTGCCACGTTTCATTTATGAAAATGTCAGTATCATGTTTATTGAAATCTATCGTATCTATTAAGTATTTTGAAAGTGATTCTCTCGAAAAGTTATAAAACTTTAAAATAAAAATGGCACCATCATCAAAAATGCCGAATCTACTTTTAAGCAAACGAACTTTTGATGTATTTATTCCCATTTCTGTGACATGAAATCTTAGTTCTCGTACATGTATATTTAATATGTTCATTTATATGCAACAGTTGGTCATTCAATTCGTTGAAATACACTGCACAAGGACCCATCAGATTTTTATTGATCTGCATCCGGGTATTATTAATTGCGCTCTATTTATAGAACTATTTACAAACAGACACGTGTCTGCAATAAAAAAAAATATCTACAGTATTTTTATTCCAATTGTTGCAATTTGATTATGAGGTCTGAGAAATAATAATTTATTTCACAACTTTCTCCAGTTTCTGACGTTTGTTCTATATATTTTATTACTAGTTGGACCATTGGGAAAATTGGCAGAGGCATATTTTTTTCTGCTGAAGACCACAAATATGAGTTATTACAATTGTGGTATTAGACCAAAACACAGTAACATTTCAAAAAGGGTGGGGGAGGGGGTTATTACAATTTGTGTGGTACTTATTAGACCAAAGCACAGTAATATTTTAAAAAAAAAGGAGGGAGGGGGGTTATTACAACTTGTGTGGTATTAGATCAAAAGTAAATTATTATAAGATTAAGCTCAATATATTCTTGTCTATTCGTATTTAGAAAAAAAAATTCTGCTCCGCGAAAGTGACTAATGGTCTCAAAATCCTGGCTGAATCCCTGGTATTGGACTATTTAAGATATACAACTACATGCAGTACTTACTCCAAGCTTTCAGTACTTGGTAATGTACATTTTTGTACAATTACTTGTCTGATTCTCCTTAGAATTGACCTGGAAAGACTCAGAATGTACATGTACACAGAAGACAGACGTTGTCAAATCCCAAATGCCTGCAAAAATGAGGTCCTCCTTAGTTCGAATGTCTTTTATCACTTCGTTGAATTTTAATAGTCAACCACATGTTTGAATTATGTTCCACATGTCTGGGGATTGTGTGGGCCATTCTAAGGTATTGATGTCATTGTCCGTTTTCAACTGACAAGATTTGTTGGAAAATTTTACTCACAAGAATACCATAGGTGTTGTAGCATAAGTTATGCAGTTGTTGGTGAGTGCATGTTTACTTTCCTCAATAAGCAAGCTTATCGATTCAGCATTCATCAATTTTCATAACATTGTCTTTGTTTTAGATCCTACATTGCCAACAGGGTAACAGATAAATTGACAAAGGTGACTGATAAGATATATTGTTGTCGATCTGGGTCAGCAGCAGACACACAGGCCATTGCAGATATAGTTAATTACCATCTAAATTTTTACAAGTAAGTGATCAAAGGCACCTTAATTTTCACAAGTAAGTAAAGGCACCTGAATCATTACACCTGTTTTTAATTTTTTATTAAACCCTATTTTAATTAATTTGTTTGAAGCTTGAATCAGCTGCAATTTGAGTTATAGATGTTTAATAATATAGTGTTTTTCTTTTAAGATGATAAATTTGAGAATTTTTGTGATTTTTATTGAATATGCAAATTAGTCTTTATTTTCACAAAAATGCATTTACCATGTTCACAAATATTATATCCGGAATTTTCTGAAGTCATGTACTTCAAAACACACCTGTCTAGGGTGGTCCTTTGGTGATCCCCTTTCAAAATGGTGTCTGATGATCATGACCCTTTTCAACTGACCAACATGGCCACCGTTACTATACAATTTAAATACAAGATGTAAAGCACATATACAGAACTAATAAAGCAACATTTTCCCATCATATGAGCTTAAATTTTGATATTAATTCCATTCTTGGCCAAGGTGCGAATTCAAAGAACAATTTGATCACAAGATTTTTGAATTCCAGCTTTGGTAAAGATTCTGAAAGGCTCTCGTACTATAATTCTTTTAAAGTACCTACAATGTAGCTACCATACAATAGCTGTGACATGAATCAATTCTTTCATAGGTCAATGATACAAGTTCATGTGAACCTCTAGTTATAAATGTTCATTTAAATTGTCAATTACAGTCAAACCTGTATTAAGAGATCACCATTAGGACAAAAAAAAGTGGCCTTATAAGACAGGTGACCTCTTATAAGACGTTCAATTAAATTCATATGAAATTTTCTATAGCATGATAAGAAAATGTGACCTTTTAATGCAGGTGACTGCATGGGCAGATTTGACTATTACTATTTTCAAATGATACATAAACTTTTGTTTTATTTTTAAGAATGGATTTTGGAGAAGAACCTCAAGTAAAAGTAGCAGCTAATGTATTCAGAGAATTATGTTATTCAAATAGAGACAGTGTATCAGCTGGTATGCTGGTGGCTGGATGGGATAAAGTCAATGGAGGACAGGTATGTAAAAGAAGACAGTGTATCAGCTGGTATACTGGTAGCTGGATGGGATAAAGTTAATGGAGGACAGGTACAGGTAACACAAGACAGTGTATCAGCTGGTATACTTGTAGCTGGATGGGATAAAGTTAATGGAGGACACGTATGTAAAACAAGACAGTGTACAAAAATGTATCAGCTGGTATATTTGTGGCTGGATGTGATAAAGTCAATGGAGGACAGGTACTAGTATGTAAAACAAGACAGTGTATCAGCTGGTATACTGGTAGCTGGATGGGATAAAGTCAATGGAGGACAGGTATGTAAAACAAGACAGTGTATCAGCTCAGCTGGTATACTGGTGGCTGGATGGGATGAAGTAAATGGAGGACAGGTAGGTAAAACAAGACACTGACAGTGTATCAGTTGGTATACTGGTGGCTGGATGGGATAAAGTCAATGGAGGACAGGTACATACAATGTATATGATTTTTGTACATGTAGGTAAAACAAGGCATGTGGTTGTACATAATATATACATGTACATTGTACTGAAGGTTGAATGTTGATGTATATTACATTTGTGTGTTATAAGTGTACACAGTACAAGTGAATGGAATGTGCACATAACCAGAAATACTTGCAGCTCACCTAGGTGAGTCCTGGACTCATCATTTATGTTTTTATACAAAAATAACAAAATGCCCTAGTGGAATTCATGACTTGTTGCTTGGGACTCAACAAAATTTTATCCTAAAAAGATCTCTGATAACCTTTTAGATATAAGTGTGCACTGTATAAGTGGATGGAATATACACAGAACATATTGTACACATAATATTTTTGTTATAAGTGTTAACTCACTGTATAATGGGTGGAATGCATACTTGACATTTTAGTTTCACTCTTACTGATCTTATGGTAGAATGTTGACTAATGTGTAGTAATGTACTGATTATCAGAAAGATAGACTAATCAGTAGTAAGATCATGCCAGACTAATCAGTAGTAAGATCATGCCAGATACGATAATCAGTTCACAAAGTTAAAAATTTATTATGTGACTTTTTGCTTATTCCTCAAATAACATCTTTCCTTTGTGTAGTTTCTTCTAAAGAATTCATTTGGTGTTGAACGCCACTTTCAGAAATATTTCAGCTGTATCATGGAGACCAGTTTTAGTGGTGGAAGAAGACGGAGTACCTGGAGAGAACCACCGACCATGGGCAAGCAACTGGTAAACTTTATCACTTGCAGCTGCGAGTTGAGTGCACCCTTTTTTGTAATTTACAAAGCCGGGCGTGAATCCACACCGTATTGATGATAGGCTTGTATGAGTTGTTAGGTAATCCAACTACCTAACTCATTGAGCCACCCAGGCCCTCTGAAAGAATTCATCAGTACATATATTGTGTAATAATTTTTCAAATGAATTCGTCTGTGTGTAGCTTGTTCTAATTAAACCATTCTCCATGTGTTTTGTTGCATTGGATGAATTCATTTCGGAAAGTAGGTGAAAACAGAGATGTGTCACTCATGATTGCTTCGTTCTGCATAATGAGCATGTTATGATTCCCTTTCTCTTCACATTTATCTTGTCATTTTTTTACAGCATGCCAATACACAAGCTGTTGAAGTCATAAATAACATAAATTCAGTTGACCTTTTCTACACAATTACTTATAGAACAAGTTCATTTTAGCTTTATACGAGACTTACTTTGCACAGTTGTCAATCGTGTGTACATCATGATGTATGATAATAGTTTTAAATCAAACGAAAAATGTGATGTTCGGATAAATTGATACCCTACTTTCACTTACCTACAAAATAGTTAATCTTAGTGAGTAAATTTATTTACAAAACAGTTTCATAAGGTTATGCTCGATCATTGATGATCAGTCGACTTTGACTTGTCGATCATCGATCTTTAAAATCTTACAGATTCCCAGCATTACTAACATGACTACAGTACATTTTTTTTTTGCATTTACACTGTACATTGGTGGATTGCTCATACATATATATATATTTTATTTACAGGTGTACACTGTACCTTTAGGTGGAATGTTGACTCGTATGCCTTTTGCCACAGGTGGATCTGGTAGTTCATATGTATATGGTTATGTAGATACACATTACAAAGAAAACATGACCAAAGAAGAATGCTTAAAATTTATTTCAGAAGGTAGGCATTTAAAGAAAAACAAAAAAATACCACACTGTCGAAACAGTTGCAAGTCATGATCACATGACATGACAATTTATACAACTCAGACAAATTAAACCACGCTTTAATAGTAGTTAGCAGGGATGTTGCTTGAATGAAAATTATAACTTACAACCCTCTATCAAAGATAAAAATCTTTCTATTCCATGTTTTAATTGTTTAAAGTTTAAATTGTAACTTCATTATAATGTATTATTATACCTTACATTATATATTATATATACAATAAGTGATGTTTTTACAAAATTGGTACCCCAGGGAAACATCACTGTTGTTCACCGGTCGACAAATGTTATGTTCCATGTCTATCCAGAATTGTATCCGTTTTTGCATTCCGGAATTACAATCTTGACCGGAAGTTAAAAACACAAATATGAAGTTTATGAAAACACAAGATAAAAACACACAAATAAGTGTTTATTGCATCCAACATTATTGTAAATAGAGTTTCGGTATAATAAAACAATTATTGCATGCACTTGCAGTGAACATCATAATTGTTCACCTTAAGTGCAGGCAATAATTGTATATTGTTTAACGTTCCTGTCGTGTATTCATTAGTGTTGAATGTTATTCTATATATACTTTAGGTGTTGCATTGGCTATGAGTAGAGATGGGTCTAGTGGTGGAGTTATAAGGATGGCTTGTATCACTAAAGATGGTGTAGAGAGATTTGTGTTAACAGGAAAAGACATTCCTAAAGTATTTGAGGCTTATTGAGGCCAAAATGAGGATATTAGTACATGTTTGTAATATTGACATATTTGTTTCATACGTAAAATTGAACTGATTTATCATTTGATTAAATAATCCAATAAGAAACTTGTTGAACTATTACTTTGTATGGCTTTGGAGTCTTCATAGTCATACATGTAATTTTATGACATAGTTGACAATGACATAAAGCTTTGGATGACATAGGAGTTGACAATGACATAAAGCTTTGGATGACATAGGTGTTGACAATGACATAAAGCTTTGGATGACATAGGAGTTGACAATGACATAAAGCTTTGGATGACATAGGAGTTGGAAATGACATAAAGCTTTGGATGACATAGGAGTTGACAATGACATAAAGCTTTGGATGACATAGGAGTTGATAATGACATAAAGCTTTGGAGGAAATGACATATAGGGAATTTTTATAAAGCTTTGGATGACATAGGGGTTAGGGTTATGGTATTTAACACCACTTTCAATAATATTTCAGTTATATCGTGACGGTCAGTTTTATTGGTGGAGGAAACCAGAGCAACCGGAGAAAACCAGTATTCCACCGACATGCTGCAAGTCACTGACAAACTTGATTATGTAATGTTGTTTTGAGTACACCTCACCATGAATGGGGTTCAAACTCGCAACATTAGTGGTGATGGACATAGGTATTTAAAAATCCCAACTACCATAAGATCATGATTACAACGGCCCCCTGGATGACATAGGAGTTGAAAGTGACATAGGGAATTTTTATAAAGCTTTGGATGACATAGGGAGTTTACGATAATGGCAATACATACCAGAAGTAAAAACAAAACCATTCCAGAAAGCCTCAAGAAAGAACTTGTTATCCTATATTTACATGTCTGTTGATCGTGATAGCGTATGCACCTTTTGGGCCAGTCATGATCATTATCGTGGGATTTACAACTACCTGTGCAACAAGTGCCTATCACCACTAAAGTTGTAAATTTGAATCCCGCTCATAGCGAGGTGTACTTGATACAACATTATGTGATAAAGTTTGTCAGTGACTTGCAGCAAATCAGTGATTTTCTCTGGATACTCAGTTTCCTCCACCAATAAAATTGATGGCAATAATATAGTCAAAATATTGTTGAAAGTGGCATTAAACACCATAACCCTAACCAATATACATCTTTAAGATATCTCTAAAGCCACTATACAGAGGTATTTTAATGTATCTGGGTTCACTTCTTTGAAATTAGTATTTCGTTCCCCTAGTATTACAAGGACGTAAGTGGTACATATGACCTTTTTAGATTTTTGCATATTTTTACTCGGCTTCAAAAGCTCTACAAGTTGATACACTGGGTTCCTGTAATATCCTTTTGGAAATAGCTAAATTTTAAAAAGGTCGTATCTACTACTTTTCTAAAGTAGAATTAAAAGGTCGTATCTGCATGAAGAAATCAACCAANCAAGCCAGTACTGGAAACGGGCAATGTACTTTCCGTTTCTAGATCATCTCATTCAGGAGTTAACAAACCGATTGGTTACCAACGAGGACCGTTTTTGTGTGCAGTATCTTATTCCAAAGAAGCTGAGTGGTTTGACTCGAGAACTTACTGAGAAGTTATATGAGACATTTAGTGACGATCTTATAGCAAAAGATGTTTCTGAATTTAGGCAGGAAATAGATAGATGGGTTATTAAATGGGATATTGCCTCTGATCCAAAACCGTCTATTATCTATCGGAAACACTTCAAGCAACAAGTTATGATATGTATCCAAACCTCTATATATGTCTTGTCATTTTGATTACCATGCCAGTCACAACGGCTACTGCTGAGAGAAGCTTCAGTGTATTGAGGCGAATTAAAACTTATGTCCGAGCCACGATGCTAACAGAAAGGCTTTCCAGTTTGTCCATACTACATGCATATAAACACTGGGACTTAGATACTGAGAAAATTATTGACAGCTTTGCTTTGAAGAAAAAGCGTCGACTTGCATTTTTATTCTCGCCGACACAAACCGAAGATCAGGAGTAACCGATTCATTAGTAGAATGAAAACACCAAGTGTGTTTGGTTTGAGATAAAGACATATATATGTTAATTTTCTTTTTACCTGCGCATCGCCAACAGCAAAAGCAACAAGTCTCGTCACTCCGTCTGTTCGTCCGTTCACAACACTTACGGTTACATAATTTGTGTAATCTTAAACTCCAATAATTCTCATTCCTCATTATTCAAACTTTGCTCAATTACTGCACACATATCGAATTTGTGCACTTTATATTTTCATCATATTTGATGGCGATTTAGGTCCAGGCTCGACATTGATTGCATTCGACCTGCTATATATTCTCTTCGTAACATGAAAATATGACACGTTTTTTTTTAGTTTGAAGCAAAACTTTTGAACTTACCAACAAAATCCAACCAACTTTGTTATTTCAAATTCAGTGCCTATTTCCTAAACTCTCAGAGCTTCCGGGGGCTTCGCCCCCCCCCCTGGACCCCCTACCAGGGCTTTACCTTGGACTCACTGGGGGGCCTTAAACGGCCCCCAGACCCCTCGCCCCAATTTTGTGCTTCCACATCATTACAGTTCTAGCTACGCCACTGATGTCAATAAATCACAGAATAATTTTGTGTTACTCAATAATTAGTTTTCTGTACTAGACCAACACACTTAGTTGGATTTTTTTAGTTCTAGTTGACTGAAACAACCGTCAGCAGGTAGACTGTCACTCCACTCGGACACATTATCCTGATTCCGAACTAATCAGTCTTTCCTCTTACTCTTTCAACACTGGGTGTTTAGCAGAAAGTACCAATTTTATAGTATCTGGTTTGAACCCAGGATCTACAACCCACCATTTCTTTGGAAATGCCTGTACCAAGTCATCACGGTTTTCCTAGTTTTCCGGTTGTTGACTGATTTAGTCTGTTTATATACTTACGAGTTTTGACTTTCCCTTTGGAAGATTGTTCGGAGTTCGGTAATTTTGTTATTACCCTTATCAACTCTATAACTACCACAGAAAGTACCAATTTTATAGTATCTGGTTTAAACACAGGATCTACTGTTCCGTCCGCTCAATAGCTACCGTTATATAGGCGAACATACCAACTATTAAACTACTGATGCGGATAAATTTTAAAGAAGAACATGCATGGCCATTTTTGTATAGCCTATGTTAAACAAGTTTGCATGAGTCTTGGATTTCTAACTGAGTGAGTGATTAATTAGCACTAAACAAGCCAGTTTCAACGAGATAACAAACAATCTTATTGTTTGGTTCATCGTCATCATCAACAACAATTAATCCTGTATAAAAGATTCAAGTAGCCCGAGATTCGAGTTCGACTTGCTCCCACGGCTCCAGCAAGTCGAACAAAAATCCATCGGACGGCAGAGGAATCTCGGACTTGGATTCAAGATGAGTGAGTGTGTTATTACTGTTTTACAATTTTCTAGCTGTATCATACATGTAGTACAAAGAAGTTACTTTCTATGAACGTGATGATGTCTGCTTAGTATCAAACCATGAGATTGAGTTTGATTTTATAGTGTTATCTTGTTTAAACTAGAGGCTAACATGGGCCTATATTGGTTTACCTGGTTATTACTAGTATTCATACACTGTTTGGTTCAAGCAATTTTACAATTTTTGAGAAAAAGCTTTTAATTCATTTTGACATACATACTATATCGAACAACGTCCTGGTAGGCATATTGGATTTCTTACCAACACACAGAATTAATTTTAAGTTAAGGTTCAATCCAATGATTATTCATGTACAATTTGGGTTGAATCAAGTTTCTAGTTAAATTTTCTGATATATCTTAAAATTTTCCTACCGCAACGGTCATCTTGAATTTGTGTGGAGTAGTGTTGCTCAATCTTTAGTTTTCTGTGTAGTGTTTTGTTGATCATTATTTGTCCCTTTTCTATTGGTCATTGTATTGTTGATAATTATTTGTCCCTTTTCTATTGGTCATTGTATTGTTGATCATTATTTGTCCCTTTTCTATTGGTCATTGTATTGTTGATCATTATTTGTCCCTTTTCTATTGGTCATTGTAT
>MJUT01052187.1:250498-260503 GCA_002080005.1 Gigantidas platifrons
AACTGATAAAAAAAACAAAGATATTTTGCTATCATCATCCCTTGGTTAAACTGATATTAATGTTGTTTTATTTTGCTCCCCCTCCGCTACTACGATTTGATTTGTAGAAATCAAACATATTACACAGTGATTTGTAATTGTGAGCAGCACATGAGAGCGGTAGTTGAAATACAAATGTACTCATATATTGCATAAATCTTATAAAGTATTTATTTTCAAAGTTATTCCTAAACCGTAACTACATTATCCGGAATAAATAATCTTATGACTCAATGGTAATAGTCGCGGCTCTGTACCGTGTACATGGCGTGAACGTGCCTTCCGGTTACACGTGTGATGTCTTACTAGGAACGATTACCCGGAAGTCAAATAGGAAGTACTAACAAGTGTGCCACGACATTTATAGATAAATTATATTACATAAATAAGTCTGGTTTTTTTTTGTGTGACTGTAGATGACCACAAAAAATAATAAATGAAAAACAAACAAACAAACAAAGCAAAACAACAACAAATAAAATAACAAAAAACAACCACAAGAGAAAACGGTTCCGCAGTCTTTCGAATGGGATTGGATGGCTCAGAATCGGAATAATGTAGTGTGTCAGAGTGGCGCGACATGTCTATCTGTGGACTCCTGTTTCATTTAGTTAGGGGAGGTACTGCTGAGGGAAATGTGACATAGACGAATAGAGGATATGTTGGATATTGTCGACCATTTAGCCTTGCAACGGGCCATAAACGACCACTCCTATAAAAAGCAGTGTCGGATTTAAAGAGAGGCCCTATGCTATTTCATTTGTGCGGCCCCTCCCAATCCCCACCATCACGATGAAAAGGAAGATGGAAGAATGTTTTAAACAATTAAGACTATAGTGCGTTATGACAGCATATGTAAGGAAGCATATGACAGTGTCAAAATTATTATACACTTGGCCGAATGACCCCATTTTCCACAAGGCCGTAGGCTTCAATCTGCCAAGCCTATGGGTAAATCCGACATTGTCTAATAGGATATTACTCATTTGCAGTTACTACAATTTCAGTGTTTTTAAGTTCAAGAAGCATGATATTTTCCATACGCGAGATACTCATTAATATGCCGGCTGTCACGCCCCGCTAAGGTAGAATTGTACCATTGATTCTTCCTAGAGGGGTTGCTCCCCGTAGCATTAATATGCCGCCTGTCACGCCCCGCTAAGGTAGAATTGTACCATTGGTTCTTCCTAGAGGGGTTGCTCCCCGTAGCATTAATATGCCGCCTGTCACGCCCCGCTAAGGTAGAATTGTACCATTGATTCTTCCTAGGGGGTTGCTCCCCGTAGCATTAATATGCCGCCTGTCACGCCCCGCTAAGGTAGAATTGTACCATTGATTCTTCCTAGAGGGGTTGCTCCCCGTAGCATTAATATGCCGCCTGTCACGTCCCGCTAAGGTAGAATTGTACCATTGATTCTTCCTAGAGGGGTTGCTCCCCGTAGCATTAATATGCCGCCTGTCACGCCCCGCTAAGGTAGAATTGTACCATTGATTCTTCCTAGAGGGGTTGCTTCCCGTAGCATTAATATGCCGCCTGTCACGCCACGCTAAGGTAGAATTGTACCATTGATTCTTCCTAGAGGGGTTGCTCCACCTAGCGGTGAAACTACAATCTATACCCTCGGTTTGTTCGGCTTTATAGAAACCAATCCCTTTAAAACACTATCCGCAAAGAAACAACATATCACAAATATCTGATTTTTATGATAATTTAAGATTTATCTATCGACTCTGAGCGTACTTAATGAAGGTGATTCCAGAATCACGTCGTGCGCACTAAATTTGATATCTACGTTTATATTACAACTATAATAAAAACGTAGATATCAAATTTAGTGCGCACAACGCGTACCTGTAATAACCTTCATCAGGTACGCTCAAAATCGAAAGATTGGAAAACCAAATAATTTAACAAGTTTTTCGGAGTACAAAAAATGTAATAAAACCAAAGAACGCGAAAAGAGAAAAAAATCTAACTACATGTATATATTATATCTAACTACATGTATATATTATATCTATTTTAATACATCATTTCAGTGCCGAAACAATGGCTATTGGGAGGATGATGCCCTCGGGGATTAATCGAATATGTACTATTATATACAAATGTACGTGGAGGTTTAATTCTGGAAAAACATATCACATGCATTGAGTTACATTGAGTTACATTGAGTTACATTATATTACATATCGTGTATCAAAACATTTTGAAATATAGACATATTCCCATAGTGATCATAAAAGGGGAACTGATATAATTTTTAAAATCACCGACTAAAAATAAAAGTTTGGCACTAGGCTCCCCCGGGTTGTATGAAATTAATACCATAGATCTGACCATAACATGAAGCAGAGAATACATCGGCGAAAAATTGATAACGAATGCTTGATAGTGAGGGACATATTAACCAAAATATTATCTTAAGTCTACATTGCTACCCGTTTTTCACACAGGGTAGTTACTGCTCCCGGACATATACTTTTTAAGCGGACTGAACTTTTAGTTCTCGCAAGTAATTTCAAGCAGGACGATTTTAAATCATTCAAATTATTTTAAAATAATGTTTTCCATGTCTGATATAAATTTAAGCTATGCTGTGTAGTAACCTCTTCAAGCAATCTATCTCTTGTAATGTTCCCATACTCGGGGTTAAAATTTTCTGGACTTATAGTGTAGAATAAAGAATGAATATCTGCATTAAAATTCTACAACACTTATTGGACAGTTTCCTTAAATATAATTTTACATTTTACCAGGGGGTGCAGAAAGTCGTCGGTAATAAGAAATTTTTTGATGATCAAAAAAGGCGGATAGGGGTTCCCGTCCTAATACAAGAAGTACGACGGATCTCGGGATATTTAGTTTGATGGTACTGCATACTTTCTAAAGCTTATTTGCTAGCTACCGACAAAGGCATTAATATAGCACACCCGAGTGTTAAAGACTTTAGAGTTCCAATAGAGCCACCCCGATATGTGCCATGTTATTCCCCCCCCCTCCACCCCCTTTCCGCCTAATATTCGAGTTAGATTCTTTAACTCTTTTAAATTGAGATATTTTTTGTAACACAAAAAGTCAACAAGGATCAAATTCAGTCCTTCATTCGTTGACTTTCATTTTTACGTCTGATTTAAATTAGATTGAAGAGCTTTATAAGTAGAAAAAATGTTCGGCGTGGATGACTTTTTCTGTATCGATATGGGTAAAATACAAAGTGATATCCGAAATGTTCATAAAGATTTGTAAGATTTCTGCATGTTAACAATCCGTTAGAAATCCACACGTTTGTTTTCCTATAATCAACACAGTATTACACAAATAGCGGGGTAAATTCAAAATATATATATTTTTTTAATTCGTTAACAGTAATTATAATTTTACAATTTTATATTAAAACGATTTTTTAATATAATTTAAAAATATATATATTTTGAACTTGTATGTCAAATAAAATGATTTTATAATTCTAGATTAGAGCTGAAACTCACCGAGTATAAATAAAGAATAAAGCTTCCACATTGTAAATTGTTAGTTCCTTTTTATGTTCTTGTTTCAAAGTTGTGTGTCTTGTTCGGTGTTAAAAGTTTGTTCAAAATGACCGAGATTTTATTTTCTGTCGAACTTATTGGGTAAAGCGCGGAAGTGACAACAATGCCCACGGAACTGACTGTATCTACTGCCTTTGGATAAACATCGTCACAAGATCGTCAAAGTAATCCATCAATATGTTAACTGTCAATATAGTAACGTGCGGTACAGGTATTGTGTAACCTTACTCATACTGTACATTTATTTTCTTCTTCTTATCGTATAAATAAACACCTTATAGTGTATTTTATCTTGGAGTAAATTTTAGCATTTTGATTGACATGAAAAAATCAAATTTGACAAAAATATATTTGCCTTTATTTACATATTGAAATAAGTATTGTTAATAAGAAATGGATTTTTGGTGATTGTGCCTGATGGAAATCAGAGACATGGTCGTATTTTAGTTTAGTTTTTTTTTTTTTTTTTTTTTTTTTACTTTTTAGAACTCTATTTTTGTGTATGTATCCATTCTTCGATAAAATACGATATAGTACCAAGATATTAATATAAATTGGTCCATTATAATTAATCAGAATAATGTTATTTCAATGGCAATTTAAGTTTTAATATATAGATAGTAGGACTTTTACTTACCCAAATTTGTACTTGCATTTTAAAATAAAGAAAACAGATAGTTTTAATATACGATCAAAAAGAAAAAAATAAGAATCACAGCTCCCTTCCATTATCAAATGGTGTTAGACCTGATCTCCCATAAAGTAGCATTTTGAGCATGATGCTTTAATATGAAATTAAAAAAAAGATTCAACAAACATCTAATATTAATTAGATTGTCGCCAACAACAAAAAAAAGAAGAAGAAGAAGAAGAAGAATATAAGAATAAGAAATTTATTTACCAAATCAAGGACCCACAAGGGGCATAAGTATTACAATGATTAGATATTATAACAAATACAATGCAGAATAAAGGATTACTATTAACTCATATAAACATATACAAGCATTAATCCAACCAGATAGTATATAGAAACTATCTTGTAATATAACATAACAAGGCTACCTCAGCAGTCCAGAATACAAGGCATAGGGCAGAGATACATGTATGTGTGTTAGCTTACATACTCATACATACACATACATATACATACACACACATATATACATATATATAAATATATACACTCACACACATAAAAAGCAATACAACAAATAAAATTAAAAGAAAAAATTAAGTCCCCCTCATGACCAGTACACAAGGACAAATAGTATAGTCGTCCAAATGTAAGAAGAAGAAGAAGAAGAAGAAGAACACATATAGTACAAAAGGTGCAAAATAATAGAGCATTACTGTATAACTCCACACTATATTTTCTTTTCATTTCTAAGTCATTTTAAACCCACAGAAGCCTAAGGTAATGAGAAAGAGCTTTGAACTGTAATTTAATATCCCCGATTTCTTGGATCCACTCGTATTTTCCGAAGATGTAAAAGAAGAGTTTGAAGATACGAAAGGGCCAAGGGGAAATCAGAATCCGTAAATCGAAGAAAGACAGAAAGTACATTGACAAAAAGAACAAGGGCAACGCAAAGCGTGGAGTATCCCCTCGCCTGAAAATTTGACCCGGTGACCTTTGACCTTGAAAATCAATAGGGTTCCAGATACTCTTAAGGACTAAGTATGTACCAAGTTTGGTCAAAATCCATTGCAGGATGTTGATTCTAGAGTGTTCACAAAAATGTTACGGAAGGCCGGACGGTAGCGTTACTATATCCCTTCGCACCTTCGTTGGTGAGGGGATAACAAGGGCAACACAAAGCGTGGCGTATCCCCTCGCCTAAAAATTTGACCAGGTGACATTGACCTTTGACCTATGACCTTGAAAATCGATAGAGTTCCAGATTCTTTTAAGGACTAAGTATGTTCCAAGTTTGGTCAAAATCCATTGAAGGATGTTGATTCTAGAATGTTCACAAGGATGTTACCGAAGGACGGACGGAAGGACGGTAGCGTTACTATATCCCTTCGCAACTTCGTTGGTGAGGGGATAACAAGGGTAAAAGGACAAACAATGATTTACAAAGCATACTTATAAAACTACAGACCGAGTATAAAACGAACCCCACTAAAAACCGAGGGTGAGTGAATTCATGTGCTCCGGAATAAGATGTTCCTGCTCCACTGATGGCAACCGTCGTGTTACTATAGTTACACAATGTATGCATAATTTGCCAATTGAATTTACATTCTCTTGATGCTCACATAGAGAACTAATAGGAAAAATACTTTTATCTTTAAATATGAATAACGTTTGATTGATATTCGTAATAATGCGTGGCCATGATCGCATGAAAGATGGATACACATAACAAAATTCACTGATTTACATATACAATGGAGAAATTAATAAAAACATCTATACAATCAGTGTAGATCGCCATTATAGTTTGTGAGTTCGATACTTGCTCAAGGCGGGGTGTACTCGTCTACTCAATACAATTCCACACAACAAAAGAGTCCTACTATGTATACAATATAAGACAGCGTACGTTCCCAGTCGTTTACTCTTAAAGTTTTTAACGTCTATTTTTCTACTTTTTAATCGTCGGAAATGCAGTCTCGTGAGTATTTACGTTTTTCCATAGCATTTTCTGAAATGGGTACGACTGTTTTTTTAGACTGTTCTCCGTTAACTAAAGATATGAATGACGTTTTTACCTGCATCAGAATGAAATATAGCTTCATTTCAATCCTAAGCAATTTTGAAGCTAGAGACACGGTTCTATTTTTGTTGTTGCTTTACATGTTTAAAGTGACACAGAATTACCCCCTTTTTTTAAACTTTCTGTTTACAGAAATTCCAATAAAATTTCTCTATCATTTCATCTATTTTCCTTATTTTAACTTGTTCGTGTCCATATTCATGTAATCTTATGTCAACAACAACAACTTACATGTGTCGACCCTACGTAACCGGATAATTAGAGTTATATAGGGTCGACACATGTAAGTTGTTGTTAACATAAGATTACATGAATATGGACACGAAGTTAAATCAAGGAAAAATATATGAAATATTAAGGACATTTTTATTGAAAATCAATGTTAAAAAGGGGGGATGGTAATATTACTCCCAGGTCAATTTGCTTTTTATTTAGAGATGTCAGATGCTTTGTTAATCTGCAAACAAAATATTTCTTTTAAAGTTACTGGTCATGAAATGTCTCACTCAAATTTGCAATTTTGTATAATAGAAAGATGTAAACGATATTCGAAATATCAAAAGGTTCTTGAACTGGCACAATGAAATCTTGTAAAATAGAAGTTCCAGCATTCGTATCTCCAATTAAAGCAATTCTTTTGAAAATTTAATTAATCTATCTTTAATTTCACAAAAAGATTCTTCTGAAGAATATTTGGAAAATTCGTGTGGAATATATGTACACCCTAATAACAAAAATTCATTCAAAACTACAATATTTTTAGAAATTTCAATCCACTGAACAAAGCTTGAATCAAAATCTACAAATTTCATTTTGAGAGACATTTTTTTTTATGAAAATGACAACAATGTCGCTTGATTTAATTATACATTTTTTCCTATTTTTAAAATGGTTTATGGTGTTTAACTCCACTTTCAATAATATTTCAATTATATCGTGGCGGTGGAGGAAACCGGAGAACCCAGAGAAAACCTTAAGATGGAAATCATAATCAGTAGGAATATTTAACACATCAAATTGATGTGTTTTTCTTTCCTTAAACAATAAAATATTATATTGATGAATAACTGTATCAAAGTCAGGGTTCAGTAGTTTTTATTTAGTACCGCAAACATTGTAGTGAGTAATGTTTAAGTTCGTTGACAAATGTGGGTTGACTGTCCGATGCATTGTCCAAGTGGTGAAATAAAAACAATAATTTTGAGGTGGAAAATACATATTTTATCAAGCCCAATGTTAAAATTCATTGGTAGTTTTGATTGATTGATATGTACATATATAATAACGTTAAAAAGTACTCGCTATGAATTTCACTCACCAGTACATGTACATGTACAGAACTTCTTAGTTCATGTTAGTTGAAGTATCAGCAATATGTAGCCTCTGATTCATGGCTTCCTTCAGTAACCATCTTTTGATGCCAAACGTACGACAAACAGAACAGAGACCTTCCCATGCACATTAGAATGAACAATTCTATGCTGCTCTAACCCCACCCTATTTTTATTCTTGGATGTTGTCTCGAAAATTCAAGGGGCCGTCGTGGTAGTGATCGTATGGTTGTTGGATTTACAACTACATATGCAATCAGTGCCTATCACCACTAACGTTGTGAGTTCGAATCCCACTCAGGCAAGGTGTACTCGATACAACATTATTTTATAAAGTTTGTCAGTGACTTATGGCTGTTCGGTGGTTATCTCCGGTTTCCTCCACCAATAAAAGTTCATTAAACTGACCGTCACGATATAACTGGAATATTGTTCAAAGTGGCGTTAAACACCATAAAACCAACCCAAACCAAACTACATAGCATTAAAAAATACTCGCTATGAATTTAATTCGCGAATACATGAACATGTTCAGAGCTTCTGAGTGAATGTTAGTCAGGGTATCAGCGATGCTCTTCATTTGCCGATTACATATTAGAAAAATATGTTAAGTCTGATTCAAGGTTTCCCCCGGTACAGTATCAAGGGCTCAGTTAACATCTTTTGATGCAAAACGTACGACAAACGGAGAAAAGTCCTTTCATGCACATTATACAATGGACAATTCTATGCTGCTCACTCCACTATATTCTCATTCTAAGATGTTATCTTGAAAATTCAAGCCACTGCTTATGTAAAAGTCTTAACACTTCATATTCCAGCAGTCGTACGCCTATCTGGGATGGAAAAGGTGATTAATGTGATGGACAAGTACCACAGGCGCTCGTGGCACGGAATTATATACACCCCGACCCCAACGTTCCTGTTTACATATTTGCTTGCACTAAAATTTCTTTATTATTTCGTCTCCTTTTCCTTAATCTAAATTGTTCGTGTCCATATTTCAACAATCTCCTGTCAACAATATACATGTGTAAAAGGCTATATATAACATGTACATGGATAATTAGGGTTATTTAGTGTTCGGTCATGTGAGTTGCTGTTAACATACATGTAAGATTGTAGGAAAATGAACACGAACAAACGAACAAATTAAATTAAGAAAAAAGAGATGAAATAATAATAAATAAATGTTATTGAAAATAAATATGTAAACAGANAAAAAAAAAAGGTGGTAATTCCGTTCCACGAGCGCCTGACAAGTACGGCAAGTTTCAAATCCGTTTACATAGACCGCTAACGGTTTGTGAAATCAATAGGTTTTTTTTTCATGTGAAATTTGGTTTAGATCATATTAAACTTATACGGAAGCGTATCAGGGACATTCAAAAAACAAATATTCAAACCAAAAATTCAAACTTTGCAAATCTCAAAATTTCGACTTAATTTTAACTCTTCAAAAATCGAAATTTCAACTTTATAAAAACTCAAAATTTCAGCTTTTTAAATATCGAAATTTCAGCTTTATAAAACTCAAAGTTTCAGCTTTTTCATCTCGAAGTTTCGAGTTTTTTTCATCTCGAAATTTCGATATTTTTAATCTCGAAATTTAAAAGTAGAAATTTTAAGCTTAAAATCATAATTTATATAAGGATACGTCCGTATAATTAGGATCGATAACTCTGTAATTAATTTCGATAATCGGAACTGAAATAAAATGTAAAATACATTGTTTTAGGTAATCAATAATACAGTGCCAAACTGAATCTAAAAATAAACATGAGAACCAAGAAATATTCAGATGAATAATTTCAGTTTCCAATAAAATGTGAAATCCACTTCTTTGTATCAAAGTTCTTTTCGAAATTATATAAAATTTATCAAACAGTTTCATTTTAAATTGTATATTCTTGATTTCACCTCAGAAAATGAACAGAAAATTTGTGTGTACAGGCAAGGATTTATATAGTACTATATAAATCCTTGGTACAGGTAAATGACTGCTATACCCAGGGGCTATGATAGAATGTGTGAAATGGTTATTGATATACATGTATTAAATTATCTTACTTAGAGACAGGAAGTTTATTGCCATTGTATTTTATAACTTTCCTCATCATCGAGGAACCGTCTTTAAAACAACTCACACACAACGCTGGAGAATATGACCACAAGATCTGTCTTTTATCAGAATAACATGTTCAAGTTGACATGGGAGCTAATTTCTTAAGAACCAAATTGATTAAAGTTGGTAATGATTTTTTTTATGTGTTTTTTTTTAACCACGGCAACATATAGTAGCAAAATGATATAATAACAGTTACACAAAACTACTAGTTAGAATATTTGAAGTTAAT
>MJUT01052187.1:285828-297979 GCA_002080005.1 Gigantidas platifrons
TTGTTAGTAAATGTCATCTGAAAAGTTATAATATAAACATTTATAAAGAAATCTGCAAGAGATTACTGAAAAAGGGACATTTTCGGACTATCAGACCTTCGGACTATCGGTCCTTCGGACTATCGGACCTTCGGACTATCGGGCCGTCACCGTACCTGGAATATATTGTTCTATTGAAGTTTCTTATTTCTGTCCACAGGGGCTTGAATCGCTTTCATAGAGGTCACGCGGCTTATATACCCGTATATAGAGTATATAAGCCGCGTGACCTCTATGAAAGCGATTATACGGGTATATAAGCCGCGTGACCTCTATGAAAGCGATTCAAGCCCCTGTGTTTCTGTCGAATTATTAGAGTATGATATTATGATTGTGTATTATAACTTGATATTTTATCATCCATAGTGGAGATGAATAACCAGAATATCAGATGTCAATACTAGGGAGTCCCCAGATGTCACTCTTTATAAACAACGATTGTGTAATGTATATTGTGTATTTGGTGAAAAACGTTTCATGTTTCAGTGTTTTGTCATTTTTCATTCATATCTTTATCCATTAAATTTGGTTTTGTATGTTCTAATTATTTCTTAACTGTTGAGGTTAGTAGTTTATAATACAACCAGAAATATCAATAAATAAAGAAATATACCCTAAGTCCAGATCTTAAAAGAAGTTTCAAATGGATAAAGAAATGTTTTTAACATTATTCAAAAGCATATTAAGGCCACATCTAGAATATGGCAGTAATGTATGGTCTGTGATATATAAAAAAGAAACTATACAAATAGAAAATGTACAGAGAAGAGCGACCAAATTAGTAAAAAAAAAAATAAAAAAAAAATATACATCTGAAATACACAGAACACCTGAAATACATGTATATTGGATTGCCATCACTTCAATACAGAAGACTGAGAGCCGACATGGTTGAAACTTTCAAAATCTAGTGAGCTTTTGACCGACGTACACTGCACAAAAAGAAATAACAGTTAAAAACAACAAAAGCATGCATGCACGTTAGAGAATACCGGAGAGGCAATCAAAAATGGACAATCCAGAGAAACTGGCAACATAGGGTACACAAGACGAAGAATAACAAAACAAAAACACAACACAAAATGTGTTGGACACCATTACATGTATGTGCAAACAAGCACAAATAATGTAAATAAGACATGAGCCGTCCTAAAAACAATTGGATGTAAAGATGAACCGAACATCGTTTTTATGCAGAAATCGTATGGACATCAGGTAACAGATAACCAGTGTTTTTTTTTAAAGTATAATCTTATACTAATTATACAAATGTACATCATCAACCTTGTAACATCTTATATTTAGATAATGGATGAAGTTAAAGAAGGAACCAGATATTTATTCCAGACAAAGAATAATTGGACAGTGTGTGTATCAGGAACAGGTAAGACAATATGAACATTAAAAGCTTCTAAACCTTTAAGTCCTATTTATTAAGTACAGGCATCTTGCATCCTTAGTAACCATATTAAGGAAAAGTTATTATATTTTAGCCATGTCTGTGAATGATATAGATCTTATGTACAGTACAGTCAGAGACATAGCATGATAATCACTGTGATACTAAGATTCTTAGTGATACTGATATATTTTTGCTCTGTAAGCTGTTTAATATATTTACTTACTTCCTTGTGCATTGTGGGTGATAGTAAGTAACACTCTAAATACAGAAGAAATTTTGAAGATATATTAAACAGAACAAAAGATATATCAGTATCACTAAGATGAGTGATACGTCTATCACAGTGATGTATCATGCTATGTCTCTGATTGTACTGTAGTCATGTTAGCAGTATGAATTTTGTTTAAATTTCCATGCATGTCAGTAACATAAAACGAAAAGTTTGTGTATTTCTCTCTGAGTCGTTAATATTATATCTAAGATTTTATTTCATTTTTTCCGGTCATATGAGATATATGATATATGATATGTGATATATCATATGATATATGATATATTGTTATTTCTTATAATAAATAAAAGATATATATCCTTAGTAACCTTTGATTTTCACTCCGGTTTCCTTCACCAATAAAACTGAAATATCGTTGAAAGTGGCATTAAAGACCATTATAACCCCCTTTGATTTCTTTCAAATAGTTTGTATAAAGTATCAGANAGATGAGTGATACGTCTATCACAGTGATGTATCATGCTATGTCTCTGACTGTACAGTATCAGTATCACTAAGATGAGTGGTACGTCTATCACAGTGTTGTATCATGCTATGTCTCTGACTGTACAGTATCAGTATCACTAAGATGAGTGGTACGTCTATCACAGTGATGTATCATGCTATGTCTCTGACTGTACAGTATCAGTATCACTAAGATGAGTGATACGTCTATCACAGTGATTTATCATGCTATGTCTCTGACTGTACTGTATCAGTATCAGTTAGTAGAGTGATACATCTATCACAGTGATGTATCATGCTATGTCTCTGACTGTACAGTATCAGTATCACTAAGATGAGTGATACGTCTATCACAGTGATGTATCATGCTATGTCTCTGATTGTACTGTAGTCATGTTAACAGTATGAATTTTGTTTAAATTTCCATGCATGTCAGTAACATAAAACGAAAAATTTGTGTATTTCTCTCTGAGTCGTTAATATTATATCTAAGATTTTATTCCATTTTTTTCGGTCATATGATATATTGTTATTTCTTATAATAAATAAAAGATATATATCCTTAGTAACCTTTGATTTTCACTCTGGTTTCCTTCACCAATAAAACTGAAATATCGTTGAAAGTGGCATTAAAGACCATTATAACCCCCCTTTGATTTCTTTCAAATAGTTTGTATAAAGTATAGATATATTGGGAAATTTAATTAACATTTGATCACTCCTCTCAGTACTGTCATTTTTATATTTAGGACATGCTGCAATGGAAGCTGCCTGTTGTAATATATTAGAAACAGGGGAGACAACTCTTGTTGGTGTGAACGGATTATGGGGAGAGAGATTCTCAGACATGGCAAGAAGAAATGGTAGGTAATGTTGATTTGGTAAAATGTCAAAGGAGTGAATCAGTAGTTGCATCTACAAATGTATGATAAAACAAATTGTCTAAGCTGAAGCCAAGGGCTGAATGCCACCTAAGGCTTAAGCAATATGTGTTAAGATTTGAAATAAGATACCATATTACTATGGAACTTGAAAATATTCCAAAATTTGTTTCTATTAACTTTTGTTTTTATAAGAAAAGAAAATTCCAGTTATCACCTTTTTTCTCTCGTAGTTCACGTTTGGGCAAACAAGCAATTTACTAATTATGGCCTTACTAAACCGAAATCATGTCTGATACAGACACCTGTTTGTACTGATACAAGTTGACCCTAAATGTATTTGGTGTAAGTATGATCACTGCACTTGAAGCTTTTTTAAAAAAATATATAGATTTTCATATGATTGTGTTATTACCACAATTGTCATGAATGTAGAGTAAAGTGGTCCTATTGTATGACATGATTAACATTTTTATTGATTGATTGATTTATTGGTGTTTAATGCCAACCTTAGCAATATTTCAGCTATATCGTGGGGCATTAACATTTGTAAACACACATTATATAATACTGATTTATTTAGAGCTGAGCAATAAACAGCACTTGTATAACTGTAACAAGTGAAACTAAGAGATTGGTTATAATGGACTTGACATGTTTAGAGCTAGTTTTTACAATGAATAGATTTGTATCATGTTATTTACAGGGGCCGTTGTGCAGACAATCAATAAGCCAATGGGACAAGTTTTTACTCTACAGGAAATAGAGGAAGGTTTAAAGAAACATCGACCTGTTTTATTGTTCCTGACACACGGGGAATCATCAGGATCAACATTACAACCACTAGAGGGTGTGGGCAAACTTTGTCATAGGTAAACATTTCTATGAAAGCCTAATAATAATCATCTGGGAACTGATCTCCTTGTTTTGATAAATACAGCAATCCAAGACCACTGGAGGAGCCTGTCGTGGTCGTGATCGTATGGCAGTTGGATTTATAAATACCTATGCCATCAGTGCCTATAACTATTAACGTTGTGAGTTCGAATCCCACCCAGGTGAGGTGTACTCGAAACATTACAACATTATGAGATAAAATTTGTCAGTGACTTGCAGCATGTCAATGGATTTCCCCCCCCGGGTACTCCGGTTTCCTCCACCAATAAAACTGACCACCACAATATAACTGAAATATTATTGAAAGTGGCATTAAAACACCATAAACCTAAACTTTTACAAATAGCATGTTTGATATATGTATAATCTGTTGAAATCTATGGATCAGTTTTAAGCCAATTGTAAACCAAGTGATCTTTTACAAGGTCTAGATAGATTATTTCATTCTCTTTTTCTCATTACATGCAATACTGATGAAAGAACACATAGTTTTTCAGCAATAAAACTAATGGCCAAAACAGGGGAGATAACTGAAATATTGTTGACGTTTTGTTGAACATGTATTTTAATCATCAATAAACTAATGGCCAAGAAGGGGAGATAACTGAAATATTGTTGAAAAGTTTTGTTGAACATGCATTTTATTCATCAATAAACTAATGGCCAAGAAGGGGAGATAACTGAAATATTGTTGAAGTTTTGTTGAACATGTATATTTTATTCATCAATAAACTAATGGCCAAGAAGGGGAGATAACTGAAATATTGTTGAAAAGTTTTGTTGAACATGTATATTTTATTCATCAATAAACTAATGGCCAAGAAGGGGAGATAACTGAAATATTGTTGAAAAATTTTGTTGAACATGTATTTTATTCATCAATAAAATAATGGCCAAGTAGGGGAGATAACTGAAATATTGTTGAAAAGTTTTGTTGAACACATGTATTTTATTCATCAATAAACTAATGGCCAAGAAGGGGAGATAACTGAAATATTGTTGAAAAGTTTTGTTGAACATGCATTTTATTCATCAATAATTTAATTTGATTTGAATATTTCAATCTGATTGGCTAATCCGCCTGGAGAAAATTTTGGTTACACTCGATAACCTGGGTTGGTATTGTGATGTCACCAATGTGTTCATCTGCCAACGACAAATTCAAATAGTCACATGAAATAATCGTAATTAAAATCAAGGAATCATTAAATTTTGTTGTGAAAATTAAATTATAAGGAATATTTGAAATTGTTGAACAGGTTATACAATGTACTTGCATAACCTGGTTTGGGTCAGTTTATGCTTTTCATAAACCGCTTCGTGGTTTATTAAGCATAAACTGACCCAAACCAGGTTATATCGTATAACCTGTTCAACAATTTCAAATATTCCTTAAATAAACTAATGGCCAAGAAGGTGAAATAACTGAAATATTGTTGAAAAGTTTTGTTGAACATGTATTTTATTCATCAATAAACTAATGGCCAAGAAAGGGAGATAACTGATATATTGTTGAACAGTTTTGTTGAACTTGGACATCCATAATCCATTTCAATCGAAATTTTATAGTTAAGAATTTTATTAATTTTAATATAGAGAAGCAGATACTAGTAAGTTTTCTGAATTCTAGTGTATAATTTTGACATTTTTTTTCTATCATAAATTTATATTAAGCACAAATAATTGTTTATTTTCAGATATAATTGTTTGTTATTGGTGGATTCTGTGGCTGCTGCTGGTGGAGTTCCTTTATATGCTGATGATTGGGGTAAAGTATTTTAATGGAGAGGACAGTATTGAGGCTTACATTTTTATAAGAAAAATTATTAATCTGTGTTGTATTTTGTAGATCATTGTTTGTCTTTTTGTCCTTTTTCATTAGGCCATTATATTGTCTGTTCCTCTTTGATTTACAGCTTCTGTATACACCTTTGATATCTAGGGGTCCTGAAGAAATGTTGGATATTTTATGGAGCAATTTGAAATCCAAGATGGCCACCCTGGCATCTGATTGGCCCATACATTTTCAACTTCTTCTCCAGAAGTACTGCATGTGAAGTCACCAGACTTGCTAGAAATATGCATCAAAAGAATTTTATTGCCTAGGAAACCACTAATTATTTAATATAAAAAAATAGAGATTTGGAATACATGTAGAACAAAAGTATGCATTATAAGTGGTGACCTTTATGTCAGGTTATAACAGTATAATTATTACAGATATTTTTTTTTATTTTAGAGATAGATGTAATTTACACTGGTTCCCAAAAGGTACTGAGTGCTCCTCCAGGTGCCAGTCCAATATCATTCTCAGACAGGGCAAAGTGAGTTATTATACACCAATATACACCATACATTAGCTTTTAAGGCATGCCCAAATAACACAAAAAAAATTCAAATTAAAACAAGTGTTTGAAATAAGCCTGTAATTTGTCATATTAAAATTTCTACCATTACCACACTGAACATGAAACACTTAATAGTAAATACATAATGTACATGCTTGACAATGACAGCTCCAGATATTGGTGAGGTTTAATGCCACTTTCAACAATATTCCAGTTACATCATGATGGTCAGTTTTATTGATGGAGGTAATCACAGTAACCAAAGTCACTGACAAACTTTATCACATAATGTTGTATCGACAACACCTCGCCATGAGCGGTATTCAAACTCACAACTTTAGTGTGATATGCACTGATTGTACATGTAGTTGGAAATCCAACTACCATATGATCACAACCACGACGAGCCCTACCACACTGAATATGTAACGCAAATAGTAAATACGTAATGTACATGCTTGACGATTACAACTCCAGAAATGTATGATCCTTTCTCCTATTCTTAGACTTGTTGGTTTAACTTTGTAATATTTTTAATCGTAACTGTGGTTATATTTTTACATGAGAATTCCCACCAATTTCCTTTTGACTGCCATTAATGATGGAATTAACAATTGGAAATATTTTTGACGTTGTGGTCATAGGAGAAACTGATTCTCCTTCTACTATCGGTGCATTAAGTTATTTTTCAACTCTCGAAAGTGCAATTTTAATCATCTCAAATGGAAATGAGCTTTTGGTCATAGGAGAAACAGATTATCCTTCTACTAAGAGTGGATTAAGATATTTCGACATTCTTGGTAATTAAATTTTCAAATTTTAACCATCTCAAGTGGAAAATATCGTAATCCACTGGTAGCGGAAGTTGACTTTTGGTGTAATATATTGCATCAAATCTCTTCCAAGCTTAATAAGCCCCATATATTTAAAAGAAAGAGTTATTACCTACCTGTCCACACCTGTGTCCAGAAACCACCAACAAACTTCGTTGTAGTTTCTTGTGCTAGTAAAGAAGATATACACCTGGGTACTAATCCATTTAACTCCCGGTATTAGAAGAACCTATCAAAAATCTACTTACTGCATCGGTGGTGTAATGGTTGGCATGCTTGACTCGAGTGTAGTAGGTCAGGGATTCAAGCACCAGTCAGGTCAAACGAAAGACGTTGAAATTGGTATTTGTTGCTTCTCCTCTAAGCACCCAGCACGATGGAGTAAGAGCAAAAACTGGTTGGCTCGTAATCAGAATAATTTGTCCGAGTGGAGCGACGTACGTGTCTACCCACTGACTGATGTTTCGGTGAGCTAGCACTATAAAAATCCAACTAAGCATGTTGGTCTAGTACAAAGTGGACATCATTATCATCATCTCATCAAAATGTTACTTGTTCTCGCCATGATATAGCTGAAAAATTGCTTATTAGCTTTTAAACAACAATCACGCAGTATTTGTATAACTGTAGTTTGGTTCTAAACAATAATCACTCTGTCATAATGTCTTCTAGTACATTTCTACACAGAGCTATTAGAATGTATAACTGTAATTTGGTTTGGTTTGGTTTGGTTTTATGGTGCTTCTGCCACTTTCAACAATATTTCAGATATATTGTGGAGGTCAGTTTTATTGGTGGGGGATTGAAACGAGTGTACCAGGAGTAACCCACCAACCTGCTGCAAGTCGCTGACAAACTTTATCACATAATATTGTATCGAGTACACCTCTCCATGAACGAGGTTGGAACTCACAACTTTAGTGGTGATAGGTACTGATCACACAGGTAGATGTATATCCAACTAACATATGTTTAGATACATAGAGCTCTTGTTTTCTGTTTTCAATGTTCAAACAATATTGTTGATCAATGTTTTTCAAGTCAAAGTAATTAATTTTTTTGTAATTAACAAATAATTTATTGTGATTTCAGAGAAAAAGTTCTGAATAGAAAAACAGTTGTAAGATCATTCTACTTTGATATGAATCATCTGTCAAATTACTGGGGATGTGAAGATAGTCCACGAAGGTATGTAATAAATATTAATAGAATTAACACAGCTAAGCGTGAATGGAATGGCAAAAATAGAATGATACCCTCGGGACTAATAGTCCATCAGCAGAGGTATCGACCCAGTGATAGTAATAAAAATGTAGCTATCACATGTCTCGAATAACCTTCATCAGGTATGTTCAATATCGAAAGATTGGAAAACCCAAAAATTTAAAGTTTTGGGAGTAATAAAAACCAAAGGACCTAAACAGGATATCTAAAATCCACAAGGTCACCTATGCCTAAGATAGTCCTAATGTACTCCTTCGGAAAAAAATTGGACAAATTAAATGACAAACTTTTTACACTATGGTGTTAGGTATCACCTTTGTTGACGCACATCAATGTATTGAATTTTATTATATTTTAGATATCATCATACTGGTCCTATTATGAGTGTATATGCTCTGAGGGAAGGATTTTCACGTCTTGCTGAAGAGGTAAGTCAATGTAGCAGGTTGATGATGGGGCTCTACAATAATATTATTTTTTTAACTTGTCCCGTTAGACAAGTAGTATCGGTACTTTCAAAAATTTACTTGTCTGAAGACGAGATGAATTTATTCAAAATTATATATATATAAAAGATATAAAAGATTTCAAATGCTGTTTATTGTATTATATTTATTTTTTCAAGGCTTCTAAACGTCCACTGATATTATACTGATTGTGGGGGGGGGGGTTATGGTGTTTAATGCCACTTTCAAAAATATTTCAGTTATATCGTGGCGGTAAGTTTTATTGATGGAGGAAACTGGAGTACTCAGAGAAAACCACTGACCTGCCGCAGGTCACTGACAAACTTTATCACATAATGTTGTATCGAGTACATCTCGCCTGAGCGAGATTCAAACTCACAACTTTAGTGGTGATAGGCACCAATTGCATAGGTAGTTGTAAATCCAACTGCCATACAATCACAACCACGACTGACCCCTTATATACTGATTGTAGGGACAGGATAAAATGAAATACTTCTGCTCTGTCTGAACAATTTAAAAATCCAATCTAAAATCATAGAAAGAGGAAAAATCAACACCCCTAACACATATATATACATGACCTCCCACATTCCAGGCTTGGTACAGGCACTTCAATCAAAAGTGGCAGGGTTAAACTAGTTTATGTGCCCAAACCTCCCCTCTTAGTTATATGATGTGGTCATGCAAATATTTCCACATGCCAGTAAGATGCCAACCCTCACATATAACTGGGTGGGCATCGTTAGTAAAGAATGCTGTAATCGATAGCTAGGTGGGGAGCATTAATAAAGCATGCTCTAACTTAAAACATTTTAAAAAAAGAATTTACAACACCAATGAATTAAACAAGGGAAGGATTCAGAAAAAGTGCTATAGAGAACTGTGTTGTAACACAGATAAAACATTTTAATGAGTTACATTACATTGTACATTAACTTTAATAATTATCAAATAGTTCATGGCACTAAGGGCCATATGGCAGTTTATGGACCGGGATGTCACCCACCAAATATTATATGGACCAAAGCGAAGCTGAGGTCCATATACTATTTTGTGGGTGACAGACCGGTCCATAAACTGCCATTTGGCCCGAAGTGCCATCAACTATTTGTTATATTATACTCAATACATGCAAATCTGTCAGACATGTTTTTGTTATTGTATATCTAAGACAAAAAACGAGTTCGGACAAAATCCAGAAGAAAACATTATATTGATCGAGCCCGGTCCATATACTAAAATATTGACCAGTCCATATACGAAAATATTGACCGACTGCGCTAACAAAGACAAATAGGGAAAATAAAAACATAAAGTATAATATATGATATTATTTGATAGTGAAATTGTAAACAAGCCCTTTATTTTTTTAGATACAATCACTATATATATGTATACAGATAGCTGAACCTACAGCATTTTACTATCATTTGGTAGACCTGGTTATTATTTTCTATATGATATTCAGATATTATGTTCTATTTATCAGGGTCTAGAAAATAGTTGGGCAAATCATAAGAAATGTGCAGAAATGTTACACCGAGGTGTAGAAAGTCTGGGATTAGAACTGTTGGTGACAGAAAAGGTAGGTTTAATAAGTATTATTCCACTTTATGTAAAATATTAAAGCGATACATGAGGATATGGAAAGTGCCCTATACTTGTGGTTCACTAATGCCAGTGCCCAGAATATAACCATTACGGACAACATATTGATTCCTTATCAGTTAACAACCACCATCCGTTAATTTGTCATTCTATTCCCAGTGATCATTCTATACATTATGTCCAAACTTCTAAGGGACCGGGTGGCTCAATGAGTTAGGTCGTTGGATCTAACAACTCTTACAAGTCTATCACCAATATGGCGTGGGTTCGCACCCAGCTTTGTAAATTACAAAGAAGGGTGCACTCGACTTGCAGCCGCAAGTGATAAAGTTTACCAGTTGCTTGCCCATGGTCGATGGTTCTCACCGGGTACTCCGGCTTCCTCCACCACTAAAACTGGTCTCCATATAGCTGAAATATTGTTGAAAGTGGCGTTAAAACACCAAAAATCAAAATAAAATCAATACAAACTTCTGGTTTAAGACTTCCATCGGTTTATTGTCAAATTCATTATAGCACCAAATTATTACTGAACAAATGGTGGCGGTTTAATAGGGTTTGACTGTACTTGATTAGTCAAGGCTGTCATCGAACAAAACGTCATGTTCCCTTTTCAGTATTTTGTTCCCCTCTCAATATCGTGTTACCCTGTCATATCCCCTATGTTTGAAATTCTCTAGCTTTAACGAGAGTACACCCCTTTAAACAGAATGAATGAATCTAGTATTTGAATTGATTAAGGGGGTACCATACACTACAGGGAGATCACTCTTTAAAATCAGTTGAACGTTTTGATCGTATGATGTTTGTATGCAGATTTCAAGCATCTCAGTGATCAAAACCACAGAGCGAAAAGCTGCTATGTGGCTAGTGAATTTATGGCTCTGAGTCTATTGGTTGGAATTTGTTAAAATTTTGATATTTATTACAGTGGATATATTCAAACACACTGCCAAATAAATAAGAAAATTAAATGAGCAGATCAAATTTTACCTGAAGTGTATGGTACCACCTTAATCAATTTATGACAAGTTACCTTTTATATACAGGTCAAAATTATATGCACTATTCATGAATGGGGAAAATGATGCTGCCCTTTATAGACAGTAGTTTGTTATGTAGAGGCTGCCCTTTATAGACAGTAGTTTGTTATATAGAGGTGTCATTTAAAACAGGTTTGACTGTAATTCCATATTATTTCTTTATTCAGTCAATACGTCTTCCATGTGTAACAGCTATTAAAGTGCCACCTGGTGTTAACTGGAAAGAAGTAGCAGACTTTGCTATGAATAAGTAAGTTTACATGTCTTTGGTTTGACAGAGTTCTACAATATAAGACTTAGTACAGGTGACGTCGTGGTCGTGATTGTATGGTAGTTGGATTTACAACTACCTGTGGAATCAGTGCCTATCACCACTAAAGTTGTGAGTTCAAACCTCATTCATACGAGAATGTACTTTACTGTATAAAGGATGGTGTTATATTCAGTTTAATAACATTACTTGCATATATTTTTATATGTACCCGGCAATTTTTTGTATCTTCTCTCGACTATTATTAACTAGAACTGTGAGTTACCTCACTGAGTGATACCCCCTGCTTGCAGTTTAGTAGGAGTTGTGCTTACAAGGTACATGCCCCCTCCTCCCTTTTCGTGAAAGTATTAGTGGACAGTATAAGTTGAATTATCTCCCCTTTTAAATTTTGGACAG
>MJUT01052187.1:301836-317389 GCA_002080005.1 Gigantidas platifrons
AGCTATATTTAGATATTTTGTGATAATAATTTTATAAACGATCCACCCTGTGATTTTTTTTTCAACAACATACATTTTTTATAGTATATAATTTTTTATTATACAATACAATATTGAACTGATTTTCGTTAACACTTCATTTTTCGATCATTGAATATTGATTTTTTTTTTTTCGGATGTTGAACATTTTATTCCCGGAATTGCACCCCCTGTTAGTATTAGTATATTTTTATTGCTTTAATTAAAAAAAAATAACACCAAGAACATCGATAATTTCAGTCTTCTTATTCATGAAAAAACCTACAGCAAAATAAAGGTATACTGTCAACAAAATCGTCATTTTTATCGAGATTTTTTTTAGGGATTCCAGATTTTTCAACTTCATCCTTGTATAGGTCGATGTGGTCGATAGGTCGAAGCCAGTGTGTTGAGGAAAAAAAATATTGACCTATCGTCCGTAAAATACGGTATACAGCATTTACTCACTTATATTGCATTAACCATTTAATGGAGGAATATGCTGTTTCTTTGATTGTCTAATATTAGAGTACAGTCAAACCTGTATTAAGAGGTCACTTTTGGGACAAAGATAAAGTGGTCTTTTAAGACAGGTGGCCTCTTAAAAGAGGTTCAATTTATATGAAATTTTCTATGACAGGACAAAAATAAGTGACCTTTTAATACAGGTGACTGCTTAATAGAGGTGACCACATAGGAAGGTTTGACTGTATTAATATCTGAAGACAGGACACATATATTGTGAATTTATATTTCATAATAAAGTATTTTATAAAGTACACTACTGATTGTTTCCTTTAAAAAAAAATTAAACACAGTTGTCTCCCCTCCTATAATGTCACTCCTTCTGTGAAGAAAAAAAGTTCCTAAAAGAGGGGTGACCTCACTTGAGGGGGTTAATATAGCAGTATTCTACCAATAAAGTGCATATGAATTCTGGTCTGATAAGAAGGGGGGCCTCTGGTGAGAATGACCTCACAAAACGGGGACTTCAGTAAGCAGTATTAAAAAAGAAATAAAAATGTTTAGTTAGTTACCAAATTAGTTTGGCTTACTGTGTTAAATGCCATTTTCTTCAATATTTCAGTTATATCATGGCGGTCAGTTTTATTGGTGGAGGAAACCACTGACATGCCACAAGTCACTAACAAACTTTATCACATAATGTTGTATCACCATGAACACAGTTCGAACTCACAGCCAGAAGTGTGGTTACAAGGTGACAACTGTCAGAAGTCACTTAGGCATCTCAAAACTAGCTTATGTGATTTGATACACAAAATTGTCATCAAGCCATCAAATCATACAGTTAGAAAGGAGTTTAAAAAAACATTCGATGTTTAAGCCTTTTTCAATTTTAGTCCAAAAATGTGTCACTTTCTCCCTTTCCTACACTACAATCATATTTTTTTTAAATCTCCGAAGTTCATGATACATGGACAGTACAAAATCACTTTCTTCGGGTACTTTGGTTTCCTCCACCAATATAACTGACCGCCACGATATAACTAACATATTGTTGAAAATGGTGTTAAACACCATAAACCAACCACCACCTACACGGAGAACAAGCTTACTAACAACAATTCATGTAAGTAAAAATGAAGAGCAAGGCATTATACGACAGTAGCATGACAACAAGGGAAAGTTGAACAAGTTATATTAAAAGCGTGGACACAGTATTTTGCTTGATACAATAAATTGCCAGGCACTGTAATATGTATTTTGGACATTTGTCTTGTTTTGTGTAAAAAACAGTAATAGTTACATAATAATATTGTGCATTGTTCTGAAAGGTATTTTCCTAGGAAATTCAATGAAAAAAAAACCCATCAAAATCAGATGAAAAATAAGCTCTGTGTACAAATATCAGAAACATCCATTTTTGTACCTTAGGGCCTTTTGTTTTGAAACGGGTACGGAGTACAATACCCAAAATAAATACCAACCTTTATACAGTGCCAAGGATCGTTGTGTTCAAAATTCAGAATGAACCGTCAACTACAACTTAAGTTATCACACAGAAACCATTCTGTCTACAAACGAATGACGACAGCAACATAACATACTTTTTAGTCGTAAAAAATGTAGGACTGGAGTGGATGTTTTGAATGCCACATGGAAAAGGTGAGATGCTGGAAAGCTCTGCTTACAACATGCCAACAATAAGCATGTAATACAAACCATTGCTCACAAGAAGCTGCTACAAAGAGTGACCACAAAAACGGTTGTAATGGATCAAAAAGAACCAACATACTTTAAAACTGTTTATTTCATCTTTATTGAATTATAAAATATTACAATCTGATATGTATTAAGACACTATAAACTTTGGTCAGGGGCGTAGTAGCTGAGGGGGGAAAACGATGTTTTTGCTTCTCCCCACTTTTTTTTTTGGCAAAAATTTAAGAAAAGCAAGAAAATTGTTATATATTGGTATAATTTGAGGCCAAATAACTTTTTAAAAATTTAGTTCTTTTTTTTTTCTTTTCCTTTTTATAAAGTTTTTGCTTGTCTGTTTTGAAAACAGGCCACGTACTATTTGGTCCACTCTGAATACTTGTCACCCCACTTTTGTTCCACTCCTGAAACTTGCCCCTCACTTCTATGCCTTTGTTGGTAAACAATACATATACATTGCATAATGTCCATGAAACTGCACTCAAAATGAGTTAATACAGTCAAACCATGTTATCCTGAACTAAAGTAAAAATATGGTCTGTCAATCATAATTGTTACCATAATCTCTTCAATATATATATATATACAATATACATACATTGTCAGAAAACAAAATAAATTTGTTTGAGCTTTAGAATCAGGTAGAAAAGTGAGTTTTTGGTGGGCTTTTCTGGCCTGTTTCGTAGCAAATGCAAATTAATTATATATCTACTGACAATGTACATATATTGTGTTTATCCTGCAATGTCAAAAAGTCCAAAACAACTGACAAATTGTCTGAAAATAGCTGATACAAGTGTCTTTCTCATCGTTTTTGATGATGTCATCTGTGACCTCCATGCTTATACTGTTATTGTTTTTTTCTGTAGCTCTACATGAATCGGGTACCAGAAAAGATTTACAATGTATAAGGTCTATGACTAAATAATACTGGAGTTTATTTGAAACCTTTATCAGTACTCAAAATCACTCAATTGCAGGATAAAACTTAAACATAATGTCAATTTGAATCAATATTTCAGTCCCATTAACATGTTAAGTTTCAAATGTTACTCCATTTTGAGTCAGGTGACAATTTGACAATTTTATTGGACAGTAACACCAAATAAAAAAAAAATACCCATTAATAATAAATCTTTTTCCATGCTATATATTAATACATAATATATATAATAACTAACATAACAAATATATTTCAACAATTAATGAATATTAAAAAATGTAAACATTTCCCTTTTGATAAAGGAATCGAGAAAACAAAATGTTTTAACCCTGAAAACTCTGCATATAATAAAATAACATGTTGATTGATTTATTGATTGGTATTAAATGCCAACTTTAGCAATTTTTCAGCTATATATATCGTGGCGTGAACAAATTATATAATAACTAGACTAAAATAACATGTAAACATATATATAATTATTATTATTATTACATTGTTGTATATCTATTGGCTTAAAAAAAAACTTTGAAATAACCAAAGGCAAGAGATTCACTTGATCTTAGTACAAAGCCATTGTATAATGAATAAAACTGGGAAAAAAGAAAAAACAAATTCCTTGAATGTAAACTAGAGGCTCTCAGGAGCCTGTAATCACCCTCCTGGTTTTCAATTTGACTGCTAAATTTCATAGAAAAATTTGGGCGGTACCAGGTACTCTTACCTGCCAAAATTGGTCTTTGGTACCTCCTGGTTTTAAAGAGTGTTGTATAAGATATTCATGAAAATGTTCAAATTTTAATACAAAGTACCAACTAAAAATAGTGAAGTATGGTAGACTTGAAAAATACTGAAAGTCCTGAACTTGTGTACAACAACTCTAGACAAGGATGCATTTCAATACGGTTGTTTCGAATCATGTCAATTCCGACCACGTTCCGTCTTTTTCATGTCCTGACGTCTGAACAAATCGGCCGACTACTTCCGGTGTTTACGCTATTACTGTGACAACGTCAGCATATCATAGTCATAGATGCGGTAGATTATAAGTACATGGTAATATGGAGACGCCAAGGAAACGGCTGAATAAATACTGGTGTTCGGTACCCCACTATCTGTCTGATATCAGAAATATATAAAGGCAGATCGTTTTCCTTTCATGATGCCAACAGCCACAAATAAAGAAAGAAAACAAATTTAATTTTAAAGAAGTAATTGTCTCTGCATTGAAGTCTTTGATACAAATAAAATAATTTAATTGATATCTGTCTTTTACATAAAATGCTAAGATGTTTTTAAGTTGAGCATCGAACGTTAAAACGTTTTTGTTGTGTACATTGACAACGGAAGTTCAATGCCGATTAGTCCATCAAAATCAAGTGATCTGGCGGACGAAAACAACAAAATTTTGACGGAATGGAAATGATTCGAAACAACCGTATTTACAAAATATGATATTTTTAGGAGATTCGAAAAATGGCAAAATAAGAGAATAATAACTTGACAATATTATTACATACAGTCCAACCTATATTAAGAGGTCACCTTTGCGACAAAGAAAGTGTCCTTATAAGACAGATGAGCTCTTAACAGAGGTACAATTCATATGAAATTTTCTATGACAGGTCAAGAAAAAGTGACCTTTTAAAGGCATATTGTCTACGATTTTGTTGAAAAATCGTAACTGTCCATAAATGATTTATTTAAAGCTATCATTAAACAGTTATGCTGCAAAAGATACGATTGGTGTTCTTTTTTTGACAAAAAAGACCCAAAAATATCGTTAACGGAATTAATGTCCAGGATGACAAAATTCAAAGTGAAAGTAACAGCGCCACCTATAAAAAACGAAAGTTCGGAACTCACAGGGTTTTAGCTTTGAGGTAAGGAAAATACTGTTAAGATTCAAACACGTTTGAATCTTAACGTTTTGTAGCATATTTGCCAATGATTCGGTGTTTAATCTTCATTTTATGAAGGTCAGTACGGAAAACGACAATAATTTTGGGTATGAAAAATTACGGTTTTGGTAGACAATATGCCTTTAATACAGGTGACTGCTTAATTAATAAGGTTACCACATTGACAGACTTAACCGTAATTTGTTATTAATTTGAATTATTCTTGATTAAAAAAAAATTACATAACATAAATTGTACAACCAAATGTAGAGCATTAATCATCACATCAAAATGACATGAAATATTGCAACTAATGCGAGTTCAAATCCCGCTCAGATGAGGTGTACTCGATACAAAATTATGTGATAAAGTTTGTCAGTGACTTGCGGGAGGTCGATGGCTTTCTCCGGTTTCCTCCACCAATAACACTGACCGCCATGAAATAACTGAAATATTGTTGAAAGTGGCATAAAACACCATAATCCCACCCACAAACATGAAATATTGCATAATATATGAAAAGCAAAATTATACTATTCTGATGCAATTTTCGCAGCTTATGCAAGATGCTTGTGTTGCAGTTTTTCATACCCACTACGTAGCTGGTCCCAAAACATTAAACTTAACACGGAATGAGGACCAATTCTTAAAAATGATGGACCCCAACCTTTATAAAATCCCCATGGTCCTTCCTTCTTTAAGATTTGTACAAAACAGTCCCCTAAGTTTTTGTAGTACAGTCCTTTTCCATTGGCATCCAATCCTTGGTTGTAAAGACGAGTACAGACGACATCTGGTGGCATCATAAATATAGTCAGAACAACACCACTCAGTATACTGGCAAAGAACGGAATTAATAACGAAGTTTTCTCAAATACCTGAAATAGAAAAATATTTATTCACTTGTTGACTAGAGAAAATAATAAATATAAATCATAATAAATAGCAACGAAAGGGAGATAACTCAAATCATATCTCCAAACAATGGATTTTTTTTTAGTTTTCTGTTGTACCCTAAAAATATTTTTAAATGAAATCTTTCAAAAAGATTTATTGATATGTTTTTTTGATTTAATATTTGATATTTTCATTTATTGGTTATTCTATTGTGTCTATGCAAGAGTAAATAAATCCTTTAAACTATGAGTATACCAAATGTATAACTTTTGTTTGTTTTTTTGTTTATATAAATCGGTACTAATTTTCTTACTATGTATATGTAGAATATCATTTTCAATTACTGTAAATTCAGAAATTATTGCGATGTTTTAATTATTGCGAAAGATGTGACTGATGTGAAATCGCAATAATTAAACCTCGCATTTCGGAATCATAAGTATATATTTGTACTGGAGGACTTCATGCTTCGCAATAATAAAAATCGCAATCTGTGAAAATTTTCGAAGATCGCAATAATAAATGAACGCAATAATTTCCGAATTTACAGTATCTGAATGTATAATATGTGCTATCGTAGGTGTAAGAATGATTGTAAGAGTATACTTTGTGTATCTGTGTTCTTGTTTGTATTGACTTATAACTTGCTCTTGTTGGGGGTTATGGTGTTTAACGCCACTATCAACAATATTTTAGTTATATCGTGGCCGTCAGTTTTTATTGGTGGAGGAAACTGAGTACCCGCAAAAAACCACAGACCTGTCGCAAGTCACTAACAAAGTTTATCACATCAATGTTGTATTGAATACACCTTGCCATGAGTGGGATTCGAACTCACAAACTTTATTGCAAAGATAGTTGTAAATCCAACTGCCATACGATCATGAAATATACTCATTTGAGGATAAACAACAATTAATCAATCAATCAGTCTGTTAATAAGAGAGTTGCATTTCTTCTATTTCTACTTCTTACAGTTGTATCTTAGGCATTAGTCTACCAAACAAGAGACGAAAGAAAAGTTTGTATTTGTTAAAAATGTTATATGTACAATCAGTATCTAATGCATCTGTAGTTGAATTGGTGGATTCAAAGAATGGGGGAGGTAGGTGGCTCATTGAGTTAGGTCGTTGGATCTAACAGCTCATACAAGCCTATCACCAATACAGCGTGGGTTCGCGCCCAGCTTTGTAAATTACAACTAGAGGCTCAGCACTGAGCTGAGCCTGTGTCACTAACCTTGCATTCTGCTCTGAAGAAAATTAATAATGAACATTCCATAGCCTATAGGGGTGGGGTATGACCCCCGGGGTCTGAGCTATAAGGCATTTAAGTTGCATAGTCACCCTGATCATAATTATATATGGCTTAGGGATGGGAATCTCAACTATTAAAAAGTTCACCTCAGGTAGGGATGGGGTATGACCCCCGGGACATGAGCTATAAGGCATTTAATTTGCCTAGTCACCCTGATCATAAATAGATATGGTTTAGGGGTGGGGATCTCAACAATTAAAAAGTTCACTTCAGGTAGGGGGTTGGGTATGAGCCCCCGGGGCTTGAGCTATAAGGCATTTAATTTGCCTAGTCACCCTGATCATAAATATATATGGTTTTAGAGTGGGTATCTTGGTCACATTTTTTTTATACAGATTCATTTTAACTGTATTATACTAAACAAATGTTAATATTTATATTAGAGTTATCTCTCTTTCCGCAGAAAAACAGATTTTTTAGAAAGCATACAATCATAAACATGAATTGCCTGTGGCGGCCATGTTTGTTAATGGATCGGGACAAAATGAGCAATCATTATAGAGGACCTTCCATAGATGCTTCCTACCTAGTTTCAATTCATTTGGCTCAGGGGGAGAAGATAAAAATGTGAAAAGTTAACAGACGACAGATGCCAAGTGATGGCAAAAGCTCACATTGCCTTTGGCAAGGTGAGCTAAAAAAGGGTGCACTCGACTCGCAGCCGCAGGTGATAAAAATTACCAGTTACTTGCCCATGGTCAGTGGTTCTCTAGGGGTACTCTGGCTTCCTCCACCACTAAAACTGGTCACCATGATATAGCTGAAATATTGCTGAAAGTGGCGTTAAACACCAAAATTCAAATTAAAAAAATACCAGTAGTACTACATTTTTTGACAAAACAAATTTTAATCGCTGTTTTGCCCAAAACTTAAAAATGTGTCTTTCACACAGAAATACAGTACTCCAGTACAAGTTCTTTCCGATTAACATGTTTTGTTTTTGTTATTAAATCTTCCCCCATATATCCCAGTGCCACTTTGAAATTTGACCAGTGACTCGGTTAACCTTTCCGGAATATCGGTGTCCCAGTTCTTTCCTCATTCATGAATAATCACCAGGTTTGTTACTGGAACAACACTACAGGTGCCACAAGTGGAAAAGAACCTGCTTACCCTTCCCGAACACCTGAGTTCACCCCAGCTTGCAGTGGTGTTCATGTTGCTTAATCTTTAATTTTCTGTGTAGTGTTTTGTAGATGATTGTTTGTCCATTGTCCTTTTTCACTTTTGTCCTTTGTGTTATCTCTCTCTCTTCGATTTACGGATTCTGATTACCTCCCTTTGGTATCTTAGATTTACAGATTCTGATTACTCCCTTTGGTATTTTTAAATTCATCTTACACTATATCCAATATATTACCTGAAGATTTAAAATATATTTTTTTGCAGCAGAAAAAGTAGAAAGTTGAGCAGCAGATCCTATCATTACACGTAACATGGCCCCACTAACACCTCTCCACAACCCTTTTACACCATGTTCTTTTACGATCGTAGAAAATCCTTCCAACATACTCCCATGGGTATGCTGGTACCCAACAGCTATCTGACTGGTTGTTCTACATTGCAGATGTGTCTTAACCTATAATGAAAAATAAACATTATTTAATCTTGAACAAAGCAGCTGTACACCACAACTAGAATTTTTACATTGTAATCAAGTGAATGATTATTATATTGTATTTAATACCAAGTGTTTAGAGCAATATGTCAACTATTTTTATCTGATGAAAATGATAATATCTAGGGGATTTCTTACTTATATATCTATTTTTGCTATATTTGAGGCAGTGTGGGAAAAGGTAAATCATTTTTATTTATTGGTGAACAAATATGCTGTGAAAATAGAATAAATATCTCCACCACAAACATTTCCTATCAGAAATATTATAATAATTATTCATGTAGATGCTTGTAAGTTCACATCCCCCCCACCCCAAATGTGTGAGTGAGAGAGTGATTGTTGTTTAATGCCAACTCAGCAATTTTTTAGCTATATCATGGCGAGAACAAATTAATTTTCAATAAGATGATGATGAGGTCCACTTTGTACTAGACCAACACGCTTAGTTGGATTTTTATAGTGCTAGCTCACTGAAACAACAGTCCATGTATAGACTTCTGACACATTATCATGATTCCGAGCCAACCCGTCTTTGCTCTTTCTCATGAATACTGCATGCTTAACGGAAAAGCAACAAATACCAATTTTATAGTCATTTGTTTGACCCTATCAGGTCTCGAACCCTCGATCTACTGCACTCGAAGCGAGCAGGCTAACCATTTCACCACTGATTGTCAACCGTAAATATTAATACATGTATTTACCATATAAAAAGGACTTCCAACTATGGCTCCTACACACCCTGCTGAAGCTCCAGCTAAAACACTACGGAAAAAGCTGACAGTCTTATCACTTCCTTGTAACAGTCCCATATTTGTCATTATCTGGAATGATCCTAACCTAACCCCATTCATAAACATCTGATACCATAAAGCAGGTATCAGCCCACTTTGAAGTGCAATTATTCCGTCACTTTTAAAGATGGTATAAAATGCATGAAGTGAGTTACGATAATGAACTGCATACTGTCCCCTAGCTTTAAGTTCACCTTGCAATTGCATGCGTGTTTTGACAACCTCCAATGGATTGGTGAAGAAGCCAGCCCCCATGGCAGCCATACCTCCTAGAACAAACTCTTCATGGAGTTGTCCTGGCATTGTGCTGAATTTGTTTTGTTATGCTGCTATCAAACCATTTTGATAATCTGTAAGTAACATATAAATACATTATCTACATCATAACATATTTTGATAACAAGAAAGGTAAACGTGACATAAAATAATATGCTTGTCATTCTACATTTCAGTCATTTTTATGGTTTGGTTTATTGAGTTTAACGTCACTTTCAACAATATAAAATTAGGAAGAACTGTTTTAGATACCTAAAACTTATGTCTCCCCTTAAAGGCATATTGTCTACCAAAACCGTAATTTGTTCATACCCAAAATTATTGTCGTAAATGATTTGCTTAAGCTATCATTAAACAGTTATGCTGCAAAAGATACGATTTGTGTTCTTTTTTTGACAAAAAAGACCCAAAATTATCGTCATCGGAATTATTGTGATGGATGAAAAGAATTCAATTTAACCAGAGTATATTCGTAAACCCGTGGAAGAGAACATGTCAACACGTGGAAGAAAGCAGACTTTGACGGATTCAGAGATAAAGAGGAATAGAAATGCAGTATCTTCCAAATGGAACAAATGCAGAATATATGTAGGGGATCAGCTGGAACGTTGGAACGAACTGAAGGAAGTGCTACGCGTCCAAACTCACGCTGAAGTGGCAAAGATTTTGCTTGATAGGTAAGCCGAGCATGTTGTCTTCTTTTCTCAATCGTTTTTCATATTTTATGAATTTATGATGATGCCTATGATCATTTTCGGTAGATATTATTCAATATATGTAATTTTGCACCTGACAACAGTAAATTATTGTCAATGAGTAACATAAAACGGCCGTATTTGCGAGGTAATCAAACAACATCCATGCTGAAGCATCCGGGCTACTGGCATAAAAATAGATAAAAGTAGATTTGGCCTCGCACAGGTTAGTGCATAATTAATTAGCTTCCAGCAACGATGGACAGTTTTTTTTAATCGAAAAAAAAACACGTTTCGTAGCGTATTCGCCAATAATTTGGTGTTTAATCTTCATTTTATGAAGGTCAGTACGGAAAACGACAATAATTTTGGGTATGAAAAAATTATGGTTTTGGTAGACATTATGCCTTTAATGCAGCCATCTGTACAACAACCTATCTCGAAAGACAAAAATGTTATGGCCCGGACAAGAAAATACTATTTAAAAAAACATAATTTGACCTTGAGGTCAAAGGTCAAGGTCCCACGAAGGTCATTATGGTACGCGACACACCGCCTTATGGTCATGCACCCACATACCAAATATCATTGACCTACTGTAAACCGGGAAATTTTTGCACCGTCTTTTTTTTTCACGATTTACTGACGAAATCCACATTCACGCTGTTTTAAATTCGCGGTTCACAGACAACCTAAAGTGATAAAATGTATATGTTATTATTTAGACAAAAACATGCTGTGTCATATTTTCCTGACGGTAAAGATCTGCCTGGATCTTTCTTAGGTAGTGAAAGGTATCATGTGACATAGAGAAAGTGATAAAAAGCAAATAACACGTGTAGTAATGATAACAAGTTCGTAAACACATCGTGTCATACCACTTTATACTCTTGAGGTATACACATCGCTTTCCACTATTTAAAGTTAATTTGAATCTCTTGTAATCACCAAATGGCTGACGGAAGTTCAGAGGGGTCAGGCTATTACATTGCTAATGCAAGGTCAAAGGCAACAACAAGTTGCTTTGCAATTTGGTGTGAATGTTTCCACCATAGAGCATCTTGTCCGTCGTCCGTGCCTAACGATGCCACGTCAAGACAGGGCTATTCGTCTTGCCCACCTGCGTAATCGCCACGTTACTGCCACTGAAACCGCTTTAACTACGGTAGGCAATCATAATCGCCACATTCACCCAAAAACTGTGAGAAACCGATTGCGCGAGTTTGGTAGATGCGAGTTCGTCGACCTTACATTGGTTTTTCTCTCACTCGTGCACGTCGCGTGTGTTGTATGGCTTGGTTGGCGGCACATGGTCCCAGACAATTTCCAATGAGGCAATGGTGACAGGTCTTTTTCACAGATGAGTCGCGGTTCACTCTTTTTCGTCCGGACGGTCGACGTCGTGGGGAACGCTTCGCCGACGCTTGCGTTCTTGAGAGGGATAGGTTTGGGGGTGGTTCGCTTATGGTCTGGGGAAGGATATCTCACGGGTTAAAGTCACCGTTGATTGTGATAGCCGGTAATTTAACAGGCGTAAGATATAGGGATGAAATCCTCCGGCCAGTTGCAGTTCCATTTGTACAACAGCATCACCTAATTTTCCAGCAGGATAACGCCTGGCCCCATGTAGCCAGAGTTTGTCAAGATTTTCTCGACAATCATGAACATTAACCCATTCGATTGGCCTCCGTACAGTCCAGATTTGTCCCCAATCGAACATCTGTGGGTGAACTGAACAGGAGAGTAAGGGGGCGTCGGAATGCCCCCGCTACTCTCGACCAATTAAGGGCTGCCTTGTTGGAAGAGTGGGATAATATCCCCATGAGAAGGATAAATGCTCTGATGAACTCCATGCACAGGATAATCAGGGCTGTAACAGATGCACGAGGGGGACATACGAGATATTGACGAGTTAATCGATTTCACTTTAACATATTGGGGGGTACTGTTAAATTGGTTTCAATTACTCATGAATTATTGATCTTCTACTTCTACTTCTAGTACTTGGTACAAATCACTATCATCTTTGACCATTATGATTCGGTTTACTTTTGCGCAGCGTGAATGGCAACCTAATGAGATAAAGTTTTGAACTGATAAGATAGTACCGTATATGATTGAATAAAGTACTGTAGTAAAAAAGGGAGAAGGAAGTAAAAAGATTTCTTTTCAGTTCCTCTAGTTAGACCAATCCGGCTACAGAAGCGGCCACTGGGAATACACCCAGACGGCACAGCTCTAACTATCATTGGGACTTACTTCCAGATTGCATTTTCAGTTCCTCTAGTTAGACCAATCTGGCTACCGAAGTGGCCACTGGGCATACACCCAACCGGCATAGCTCTAACTAATCAAAATCTAATGAAATTTTAAAAACTTGTTGATTAAATTTGTGTTTTTATCCTTATATATTAATATTGAAAAAAACATTCGAATAGATAATATTAAATCACCTAAAATATTGACCCTGCGTTTCTTTTTCCCTTCAGTATTTATTGATAAAATTTCCGATCCCTATGGCAAGCAAATCGAAGGTTTTTTTTTCCAACAGTCGTGACAAAAGCACTTAATTGGTTCAGTCATTGGGTAGATCGACCTTCCTATTGATTGAAACAAATGAAATGTTGAAGTGCTTGCGAGCCGTGATCGCGTGACCAGGTCAGTTTCGTCAGTATTTTTTCATCACTACTCATATTTTTTCTTGCATATTCACGCACATGTAGTTCCAGTGTTGCTGAAAGTTTATCTACAGCATTTGATGATCAATATATTTTTTTTTTCCAATTTTGTTGATTCTATCTTATAGAAATATTATTCACCTGCACGTTTTGGTTTTATCGAAAGCTAGGAAACAAGTATAATCGGGGAAAGAAACGTTTAAATTACCTGAAGCTCTTCGGAAGTCTTCTAGATTTTCCATCACTTCGCCTTTAGGGCATCCGTACACATGATCAGCACCTAAGATATAGCTAGAATACCAACTGTTATGTAACAAGACAATGTACCAATACCCAACTGTTGTGTAACAAGACAATGCACATAAGATAGCTAGAATACCAAACTGTCATGTAACAAGACAATCTACATAATAGATAGATGAGGGATTCAATAAAAAAAGGAAATATGGGGTTACCAGGTTACCATACTTTTAACCCAAAATTAGGGTATGCTGAATATCTGTGAAATTTGCACTACCGACTTAAAAGTAACATAGACATTACATGGAAAATTGTCGTAATCAGATGAAAACTAGATGTGTCTGAACGACACGAATGTCCCAGCCGTGAATATAAGGAGGCTTGCAAATGGTTCATCCTTTTTTAATTCCCAATACTATGTAAAATTCTAAAATCCAAGGATAGTAAGGGACCAACCATTTAACTTGCAGGGGGGGTTATGGTTTTTTTTTTGTTCAGAATTTTTTTTTCGGACAACACAAGAGTTAGAAGCGCGAATTTTTTTCCAGAATTTAACATTAGATTATATGACAAAAACTCTGAATCAGATTTTTTTTTCCTCCACCAAAATCAGAATATTTTTTTCAGCAACATTGGGAATCAGAATATTTTTTTAGGAAAAAACCATAACCCCCCCCCCCCTTTTCAAGTTAAATGGTCATTCCCTAATTTGGCCAAAATTATTCAGTGGGAACAAAAGTTAAGCTTGATCTGTAACTCATCATTGAAATTCCAAATACCAAAAATCAAATCAATATCTCAAAGCATATAGTGAAATAAAGTGTTGACAACTAAATATTGGGCCAAAGTTAAAAGTCCAAGGTGTGTAAATTAGCCCAAAATCATTCAATTGGAACGAAATTCAAACTTGATCAGTAACTCATCACTATACACTCGCATACCAAAAATCAAGTCAATATCTCAAATCAGTGAAAAAAAAGTGATGACAACTAAATATTTGGCCAAATTTCAAAGCCCAACGGCTGTAAATTGGCCAAAAATCATTCAACCAGAACAAATTTCAAATTTGATTTGTAACTTATGACTATACACTCTCATACCAAAAATCAAGTCAATATCTCAAATCATAGTGAAATAAAGTGGTGACAAATAAATATTTGGCCAAATTTCAAAGTCCAAGAGCCATAACTCGGTCAAAAATCATTGGACCGGAACAAAATGTAAACTTGATCTGTAGCACATCATTATACACTCATATACCAAAAATCAAGTCAATATCTCCAAGTATAGCGAAAAAAAGTGGTGACAACTAAATACTTGGCCAAATTTCAAAGTCCAAGGGCCACAAATCGGCCAAAAATCATTGGACCGGAATGCAGAGCTCCAGATAATTTTCAAGTCCAAAGGGTAATTACCCCCTACTTTTGAAAATGATGGGTATTTGCACATTTCCTTTGCTTTGTTGTACTCTCTACTTCAGAAAAGATTGCTTACATGTACGGCTTTTGTTTGACACAAGTGTTATTCAATAAACGCAGGATGCAAGTGAAATGTATATCTCTGTTTAATTTGACACGATTGTGTCATGTTTATTAATAAAATGTTGTAAATATTTCGTTTTTTGCTCGTCGACTTCGGCAGTTTCCCACAGCCGTTTTGATAATGTCATCAATGATTCCTTTTAACTATACTGTCACTAGACACAGATGAAACTGTCAGGAACTTAAGTATAGAATTTTCCGGAGCGCTCTTGTGCTTAGTAGCGCGCTAAATTCATGTTCTTGCTCATTTTCAAAAACAACGTTCCCAAATTTACTTTCGTTTTAGTTCTTACTTATTACGTAAACCACTCCTTATAAGGAGCACCGCATTTATTTGTAATATTGACCGCGATTGGATGATTTATCGTAAACATCCAATCAGATCTCTTTTGACATCGATGCTTAGAAAGGCAAACATTCGGTACCCCTCGGATGTATACGCTCTCTCCTT
>MJUT01052187.1:318695-345667 GCA_002080005.1 Gigantidas platifrons
TATAAAACTAGGAAGAACTGTTTTAGATACCTAAAACTTATGTCTCCCCTTAAAGGCATATTGTCTACCAAAACCGTAATTTTTTCATACCCAAAATTATTGTCGTAAATGATTTGCTTAAGCTATCATTAAACAGTTATGCTGCAAAAGATACGATTTGTGTTCTTTTTTTGACAAAAAAAACCCAAAATTATCGTCATCGGAATTATTGTGATGGATTATATATAAAAAGAATTCAATTTAACCAGAGTATATTCGTAAACCCATGGAAGAGAACATGTCAACACGTGGAAGAAAGCAGACTTTGACGGATTCAGAGATAAAGAGGAATAGAAGTGCTGTATCTTCCAAATGGAACAAATGCAGAATATATGTAGGGGATCAGCTGGAACGTTGGAACGAACTGAAGGAAGTGCTACGCGTCCAAACTCACGCTGAAGTGGCAAAGATTTTGCTTGATAGGTAAGCCGAGCATGTTGCCTTCTTTTCTCAATCGTTTTTCATATTTTATGAATTTATGATGATGCCTATGATCATTTTCGGTAGATATTATTCAATATATGTAATTTTGCACCTGGCAACAGTAAATTATTGTCAATGAGTAACATAAAACGGCTGTATTTGCGAGGTAATCAAACAACATCCATGCTGAAGCATCCGGGCTACTGGCATAAAAATAGATAAAAATAGATTTGGCCTTGCACAGGTTAGTGCATAATTAATTAGCTTCCAGTAACGATGGACAGCTTTTTTGAATCGAAAAAAAAACAACATTTCGTAGCAAATTCACCAATAATTTGGTGTTTAATCTTCATTTCATGAAGGTCAGTATGGAAAACGACAATAATTTTGGGTATGAAAAAATTACGGTTTTGGTAGACATTATACATTTAATGCAGCCATCTGTACAACAACCTATCTCGAAAGACAAAAAAGGTCAAAGGTCAAGGTCCCACGAAGGTCATTACGGTACGCGACACACCGCCTTATGGTCATGCACCCACATACCAAATATCATTGACCTACTGTAAACCGGGAAATTTTTGCGCCGTCTTTTTTTTCGCGATTTACTGACGAAATCCACATTCGCACTGTTTTAAATTCGCGGTTCACAGACAACCTAAAGTGATAAAATGTATATGTTATTAGACAATTTAGACAAAAACATGCTGTGTCATATTTTCATGACGGTAAAGATCTGCCTGGATCTTTCTTAGGTAGTTTGACCACATCATCGAATTGTTTGTACAATTAATTAAAACTGTTCGATACTGGTTTAATTAATCCTATGCGAGATCGATAAATGATAAAAAAAAACACTCACACAATTATAGACAGAACTGACTTGATCAAAAGCGCATTCGAGGCCACCGGCATTGTTGTTAATCAGTAAACTCTTTGATCCGTGACAAGTAACAGGTGTGGATTAACGGTTGAAGTGTGACATGTTTACACAACAAATGTCAATTGATGTTTTAATATTTTAACAAGCTTATAAATAATAAATATTGTATCATTTTATTTTTTATCTAATAATTTATTTTATGGAAAACAAATATCCTACGTATATATGTAGAACATCTCTTTGCATCCGACATCTGCTTATAAATGGTCATGCTTTTTTTCTCCTGATTTATCTATGAAAAATTGTCGGAATTGGCATTTCCTTGAAATATTCTATTCTACTTACTAGTATTTTCCCTTTCTTGAAATATTCGTGACAGTTTTATTTTCGCACTTCCAATGTTACCGCGAAAATAGCGAAAATAAAACTGCCGCGAAAATTACCCGGTTTACAGTATCTCGAAAGACAAAAATGTTATGGCCCGGACAAGAAAATACTATTTAAAAAACAATTATTTGACCTTGAGGTCAAAGGTCAAGGTCCAACGAAGGTCATTACTGTATGTGAAACACCGCCTTATGGTCATGCACCCACATACCAAATATCATTGACCTATCTCGAAAGACAAAAATGTTATGGCCGGACAAGAAAATACTATTCAAAACATAATTATTTGACCTTGAGGTCAAAGGTCAAGGTCCCACGAAGGTCATTACGATACGCGACACACCGCCTTATGATCATGCACCCACATACCAAATATCATTGACCTATCTCGAAAGACAAAAATGTTATGGCCCGGACAAGAAAATACTATTTAAAATACCATTATTTGACCTTGAGGTCAAAGATCAAGGTCCCACGAAGGTCATTACAGTATGCGACACACCGCCTTATGGTCATGTACCCACATACCAAATATAATTGACCTATCTGGAAAGAGAAAAAAGTTATGGTCCGGACAAGCTTCGCTGAGAAGAAGCGGAAGAAGAAGCGGAAGTGGAAGCAGAAGAAAAAATCAGATTAAAACAATATGTCTCCCTTCGTTCGAAGGGGAGACATAATTATATGTCAATTATGTTGTGGCGGTCAGTATTATTGGTGAAACTTCGCTGTTTCCACCCCCTTTTTTTCTTTAAGCATATTATTGACTAAATAAATATTGTGCTGCATATATACTAAAGGGAAAAAGAAACACAGGGTAACATAATATGCTCCTATTTTTTAACTGTGTGGCGTAAAATTACGAAAACTGGGCAGACGAGTGGCTTGGTCAGTGTGCACTAAAATCGGTGTCTAAAGTTACTCAACCATGAAAGGTATCATGTAACATAGAGAAAGTGATAAAAAGCAAATAACACGTGTAGTAATGATAACAAGTTCGTAAACACATCGTGTCATACCACTTTATACTCTTGAGGTATACACATCGCTTTCCACTATTTAAAGTTAATTTGAATCTCTTGTAATCATGCCATGGCTGACGGAAGTTCAGAGGGGTCGGGCGATTACATTGCTAATGCAAGGTCAAAGGCAACAACAAGTTGCTTTGCAATCTGGTGTGAATGTTTCCACCATAGAGCGTCTTGTCCGTCGTCCGAGAGATACTGGAAGGGGTTGCTGACCGTACGCCGCTAACTCGACGGGGATGTCCGCGCGTAACGATGCCACGTCAAGACAGGGCTATTCGTCTTGCCCACCTGCGTAATTGCCACGTTACTGCCACTGAAACCGCTTTAACTACGGTAGGCAATCATAATCGCCACATTCACCCAAAAACTGTGAGAAACCGATTGCGCGAGTTTGGTAGATGCGAGTTCGTCGACCTTACATTGGTTTTTCTCTCACTCGTGCACGTCGCGTGTGTTGTATGGCTTGGTTGGCGGCACATGGTCCCAGACAATTTCCAATGAGGCAATGGTGACAGGTCTTTTTCACAGATGAGTCGCAGTTCACTCTTTTTCGTCCAGACGGTCGACATCGTGGGGAACGCTTCGCCGACGATGGCATTCTTGAGAGGGGATAGGTTTGGGGGTAGTTCGCTTATGGTCTGGGGAAGGATATCTCACGGGTTAAAGTCACCGTTGATTGTGATAGCCGGTAATTTAACAGGCATAAGATATAGGGATGAAATCCTCCGGCCAGTTGCAGTTCCATTTGTGCAACAGCATCACCTAATTTTCCAGCAGGATAACGCCCGGCCCCATGTAGCCAGAGTTTGTCAAGATTTTCTCGACAATCATAAACATTAACCCATTCGATTGGCCTCCGTACAGTCCAGATTTGTCCCCAATCGAACATCTGTGGGTGAACTGGACAGGAGAGTAAGGGGGCATCGGAATGACCCCGCTACTCTCGACCAATTAAGGGCTGCCTTGTTGGAAGAGTGGGATAATATCCCCATGAGAAGGATAAATGCTCTGATGAACTCCATGCACAGGATAATCAGGGCTGTAACAGATGCACGAGGGGGACATACGAGTTAATCGATTTCACTTTAACATATTGGGGGGTACTGTTAAATTGGTTTCAATTACTCATGAATTATTGATCTTCTACTTCTACTTCTAGTACTTGGTACAAATCACTGTCATCGTTGACCATTATGATTCGGTTTACTTTTGCGCAGCGTGAATGGCAACCTAATGAGATAAAATTTTGAACTGATAAGATACATGTAGTATATGATTGAATAAAGTACTGTAGTAAAAAAGGGAGAAGGAAGTAAAAAGATTTCTTTTCAGTTCCTCTAGTTAGACCAATCCGGCTACAGAAGCGGCCACTGGGCATACACCCAACCGGCACAGCTCTAACTATCATTGGGACTTACTTCCAGATTGCATTTTCAGTTCCTCTAGTTAGACCAATCTGGCTACCGAAGCGGCCACTGGGCATACACCCAGCCGGCATAGCTCTAACTAATCAAAATCTAATGAAATTTTAAAAATTTGTTGATTAAATTTGTGTTTTTATCCTTATATATTAATATTGAAAAAAAACATTCGAATAGATAATATTAAATCACCTAAAATGTTGACCCTGCGTTTCTTTATCCCTTCAGTATTTATTGATAAAATTTCCGATCCCTATCGCTATGGCAAGCAAATCGAAGGTTTTTTTTCCAACAGTCGTGACAAAAGCACTTAATTGGTTCAGTCATTGGGTAGATCGACCTTCCTATTGATTGAAACAAATGAAATGTTGAAGTGCTTGCGAGCAGTGATCGCGTGACCAGGTCAGTTTCGTCAGTATTTTTTCATCACTACAGTACTCATATTTTTTCTTGCATATTCACGCACATGTAGTTCCAGTGTTGCTGAAAGTTTATCTACAGCATTTGATGATCAATTTATATTTTTTTCCCATTTTGTTGATTCTATCTTATAGTAATATTATTCACCTGCACGTTTTGGTTTTATCGAAAGCTAGGAAACAAAATCGGGGAAAGAAACGTTTAAATTACCTGAAGCTCTTCGGAAGTCTTCTAGATTTTCCATCACTTTGCCTTTCCGTACACATGATCAGCACCTAAGATATAGCTAGAATACCCAACTGTTATGTAACAAGACAATGTACCAATACCCAACTGTTGTGTAACAAGACAATGCACATAAGATAGCTAGAATACCAAACTGTCATGTAACAAGACAATGTACATAATAGATAGATGAGGGATTCAATAAAAAAAGGAAATATGGGTTACCATACTTTTAACCCAAAATTAGGGTATGAATATCTGTGAAATTTGCACTACCGACTTAAAAGTAACATAGACATTACATGGAAAATTGTCGTAATCAGATGAAAACTAGATGTGTCTGAACGACACAAATGTCCCAGCCGTGAATATAAGGAGGCTTGCAAATGGTTCATCCTTTTTTAATTCTCAATACTATGTAAAATTATAAAATCCAAGGATAGTAAGGGACCGACCATTTACCTTGCAGGGGGGGTTATGGTTTTTTTGTTTGTTCAGAAATTATTTTTCGGAAAACATGAGAGTTAGAAGCGCGAATTTTTTTTCCAGAATTTAACATTAGGTTATATGACAAAAACTCTGAATCAGATTATTTTATTTTTCCTCCACCAAAATCAGAATATTTTTTTCAGCAACATTGGGAATCAGAATATTTTTTTAGGAAAAAACCATACCCCCCCCCCCCTTCAAGTTAAATGGTCGTTCCCTAATTTGGCCAAAACTATTCAGTGGGAACAAAAGCTAAGCTTGATCTGTAACTCATCATTGTAATTCCAAATACCAAAAATCAAATCAATATCTCAAAGCATATAGTGAAAGAAAGTGTTGACAACTAAATATTGGGCCAAAGTTAAAAGTCCAAGGTGCGTAAATTAGCCCAAAATCATTCAATCGGAACGAAATTCAAACTTGATCAGTAACTCATCACTATACACTCACATACCAAAAATCAAGTCAATATCTCAAATCAGTGAAAAAAAAGTGATGACAACTAAATATTTGGTCAAATTTCAAAGCCCAACGGCTGTAAGTTGGCCAAAAATCATTCAACCAGAACAAATTTCAAAGTTGATTTGTAACTTATGACTATACACTCTGATACCAAAAATCAAGTCAATATCTCAAATCATAGTGAAATAAAGTGGTGACAACTAAATATTTGGCCAAATTTCAAAGTCCAAGAGCCATAACTCGGCCAAAAATCATTGGACTGGAACAAAATGTAAACTTGATCTGTAACTCATCATTATACACTCATATACCAAAAATCAAGTCAATATCTCCAAGTATAGCAAAAAAAAGTGGTGACAACTAAATACTTGGCCAAATTTCAAAAGTCCAAGGGCCACAACTCGGCCAAAAATCATTGGAACGGAATGAAACGTAAATTTGATCTGTAACTTATTATACACCCACATACCAAATATCAAGTCAATATTTCAAAGCATAGCGAAAAAAAGTGGTGACAACTGTTTTATTTCAGAATTACGGACATGGGCAACACTATATGTCACGGCCACTTTCTGAAATATCTTTTAATTTCAAACTCATATATTGTCTCGACACATATTTGGAAGGTGCATAGATTTTTATTTTTCACCCAATGTGGCTCTTTCAACGAATTGATTGAATTCAGACCTTCCAGTAGTATGCAGACAGATTTCTTCTCACTCTTACGGTTTCTGAGATAAACCAGACCAAAATAATGATTTTAATGCCTCTTTTTGTTGTTGCAACTTTCTCATCTTAATGGTTCATGCAGGAATCAATAAAGAAAATTATCTAATTTGTTTGGAAAATGTGCTAGAAGGGGACCAAATTCAAAAATTTCACATATTTGGAAGGTATAAAAAAAAAATATTTTCCTTTATATTCCTTTTATAAAATTTTCTGTCTATGTTTTTCAACCAGATTTTACCTAGCTATATATAGTTCTAATGGTTTCCAAGATTAAAGGAGTTTACATTCTGCTATGATATTTGGGGCCGCCTTGGTCGTGATCGTTTGGTAGTTAGATTCACAACTACCAGTGCAAACAGTGCCTATCACCACTAACGTTTTGAGTTTGAACACCTTTCACGGCGAGGTGTACTGGATACAACATTACATGATAAAGTTGGTCAGTGACTTGCAATAGGCTGGTGGTTTTCTCTGGTTTCCTCCATCAATAAAACTATCAATAAAACTAACTGCCACAATATAACTGAAATATTGTTGAAAGTGGCATTAAACACCATAAACATAAACCTAAAACACAGATATTTTGACAGCTTTATTTTAAAATTTTACAACTTAAATTTGTATAATGAGATTCACAAATAATTTAATCAACAGATTTTCAACTATCTCATCATATTATTTCTATCAAAAATACAACAATAGTCTTTTTACATAAGATGATATACATACATTGTCTGCAAATATGAAATTTACTTTTACAAACTTTAGAAACAGGAATAAAAGCGAGCCTCTGGCAAGCTTTTCTTTCTGTTTTGGAAGGCGAGTACTAATAAATGATATATTTTCTGATAATGTACATACAAATGTATATTGTGTTTATACTGCAATGCTGTGTACTCATAAAATTCTTAAATTCACACACAATAAGGCAAAAACATTTGACAGTTTGCTTGAACTTCCATTTTTGGTGTCTATGGTGTGTTCCCTCTTCCCTGCTTCACTCTACATGACACAGGGTACCAGGTAACTTTATACATCTAGTAGACGTATAAAACAAAGGTTTATATGTACACCTTTATATTGCCAGTAAATGTCCTAATTGCAGTATAAACACAAATCAGTTTCACTATTACCGGTATATCTTTTGAACTCAAGAAAATATTTGAAAGCCGAAAAGTTTATACTCTTATTTTTTTTACCATCTTGGACGAGTACTTAACACAAGAAACTGGTAGGATTAAAAACTTCCTCCAAATCAATTATGATCGAGCCTGGAAACTGTATATTATATGTGCATGAAGTTATATTTAAGCAACCCTACAAAAATTGTGGGAATCTCAATAACTTGTGATATGAAAAAATATTCAGTTTTTCCATACAAGAACAAACATTTTCTCCCCCAAAAAGTATCCTGATATCACACATTTCAGAACTTAACTCAGACATTCTTGAAGTAAGAATTTGGTATAGATTCTAAGTTATGAAATGTTAATATTTTTTTGTAACTCGTTGAATTAAAAAAAAAAACATGTTGGACAACCTAGTTAAAAATTTACCAGTTAAAGTATTCCAATTTAATTTAATAGATTTATAAAAGAAATAGATACATTACAGATAAAAAGAATACTGTACTTCAAAATTTTTAAAACGTAAAACATATTTTACAGGTAAATTCAATAAAAAAAATTAACCTGGACAAAATTAAAAAATTAATACTAGTAATCAAAATATTACATACATACTGGCAGAATAAAATGTAAAACAAAAGTAATCAAATTTTACTTAATACTAGATTAATACATGCTGAACATATAGATTCTCCTTCAGTTGCCTGTGGGTTATGATATTTCTCCACTAAGAGAGTTAAATTAAAAATTTTAACCACAAGCCATAAGGCGAGTGGTTAAAATTTTTAATTTAACTCTTGAGAGTGAAGAAATATCGTAACCCACATGGGCAACTGAAGTAGAATTTGTTTCTCCCATTATTTAACATGAACTTTATTTCAAAATTTTAATGTGTTTGAAATTAATGCAGGGAAAGGCATGCCACATTTTAATCCTCTAGAGGATTACAGATTTTTCCACCACTGGTTCAGCGGGGTTAAAATGCTGTAATAATGGGAGAAAGAAAAATATCCCACTGGATATAGGAAAATATCATGTGAACATGTATAAAAAACATGTGACCTTTGTAAAAATCGTGGCTAGGACAATGCAAAACATTAGTGTGTTATCTCCCTTTTATTTTTTTTTCTTTCATTTTGCCTTTTTACCATTTGGAATAGTCAAATATTATTAAATATCTAGCACCATATATAATTAACATGGAAAAAAGAAATAATGAAGTTGTTGAAGTTCATATAGATAGTATTTGTGTCGGCTTATAAATGCTCAAGAAAACCGAAGGTGCAATCAAGAATGGACAATTGAGAGAAACTGGCTATGTAAACATAGACTCACCTACCAGTAGTTGTAAATTATCTGTTGTTACCAAATGATCTCCTATGTAGAGTTTGTGGTTTCTGAGAAGATCCTAAAACATTTTCCCATTGGGACCTGTTAAATCGTTACCAGAAGTGTTGGATATCTTTAATTCTTCAAAAGATTCAGTAGTTTCAGGAAATATGTTTAAAACATTTTTGTGTTAGGGTCCTATGTTAACCTGTGTCCTGCAGTGGCTACCATCTTGGATTTCTGATTCATAAATAAAAATGTTGGGGGTCAACCAAGTTTCTAGTGTTCTATATTATACTTTGTCCTGCTGTGGTGGCCATCTTGGATTTCTAATTGACAAAAACATTCACATCACATCAAAAGTACAGATTTAGTGTTTGTAGAGTTCATAAGTACAGATTTACAGTAAAGCTAATCCCTTTGATTGGTTATTAAAATTTCAAGACACAAGCATTGACAAGTACTGGCAAACTGCCAATAACAAACCTTTCAAACAAGTAAATTCCTGAAAAGATAAGACCTTACAACATTTTACTTAAAAAAAATTCAATTGAAGTGATGTCTTAACTTTTTCAAAGTTTACCAATTTGTAAAAAAATAAAATATCCATTTTTTTTTCAACAACAGAATGTATATAGCCAATCTGTCATATGCACATATACATAAACTAATATTACTTGTAATTCAGCCTAAATGCAGCATTGAAAATATGAATGATTAATATACAAAACGATACATTTCTCCCAATAATAATTGTTTACTGACCTAATGTTTTTTTTTTTTTGCACACAAATTATAGCAATCTATACTAAACCTTAAAACAATCATAATATAAAATTCATGGTATATTTGAACATTGCACTTATTTAACTTCCATTATATATTTTATTGCATAATTATCCCATCATGGCACAAAAGACAGTCATTGCATGCATAACATAAAAAATAATAATCTACACATAAAAAAAAAGACAATAACTACATGTCACGAGTTCTTTGTTGACCTTTCTGAAAGTTCTTTGTTGACCTTTCTGAAAGTTCTTTGTTGACCTTTCTGAATGTTCCTTGTTGACCTTTCTGAAAATATTTGAAGTTGGAGTTTTCTTCTTTAATATATCTAATACAGGTACTTGTTAAAATAAAAATTTTATATGAATTCTTCATACTGATATTATTGTTTTATCAATAACATCATAATGTGTTTGATGTCAGGCTGAACAGTCAATACACATAATGTGTTTGATGTCAGGCTGAACAGTCAATACACATAATGTGTTTGATGTCAGGCTGAACAGTCAATAACATCATAATGTGTTTGATGTCAGGCTGAACAGTCAATACACATAATGTGTTTGATGTCAGGCTGAACAGTCAATACACATAATGTGTTTGATGTCAGGCTGAACAGTCAATACACATAATGTGTTTGATGTCAGGCTGAACAGTCAATAACATCATAATGTGTTTGATGTCAGGCTGAACAGTCAATAACATCATAATGTGTTTGATGTCAGGCTGAACAGTCAATAACATCATAATGTGTTTGATGTCAGGCTGAACAGTCAATAACATCATAATGTGTTTGATGTCAGGCTGAACAGTCAATACACATAATGTGTTTGATGTCAGGCTGAACAGTCAATAACATCATAATGTGTTTGATGTCAGGCTGAACAGTCAATACACATTATGTTCATATTTTGTTCATACAACTGTTTGTATCATGTTGAGTCAGTTGTGTACACCGGATCGCTACAAGACGCTTAACGTCGAGTAATGATGCAGTTTACACAACTGACGAGACATGATACAAACAACTGTATGGACACATTTATGCATATAATACGATAATCTAACATTTTCATAGGGCAAAAGTGGGTAATAAATGATGGGTAGCATTTACATTGAAATAATAATACCAAGATAAAATGTTTCTATCAAAGAAAGACTTACAAAAAACTAATTTATTGTTACATTTATTCCTTACAAAATAGACTTTAAAACAACTTTATATGTTTATTTACTTCTATATTTCTAAAAAAAATCCAAGAAATTGGAATTCATTCTACAATGTACCCAATTTTCTATAAAAAAAAAGTTAGGTTTATCAACCGGTAATAAAATATCTACATAGTTTATATAATATCAATAGTTCAACTCTATTGTCTACTTGTATCTTATAAAATGGTTTATATACAAAGTATCATTTAACAATTAACAAAACACAACAAAAGCGTGAAAGACATTTCACCGATAATACATTTATTACTGTTGACAATGTCACAAAAACTTACAAAACACATTTAATAGAACATATATGTCCAATTGATTTCATTACATCAGCAAAAGACATCATTCTTTTAGTTAATCAAAATATGGAGAAGATCTGTAATTGGTAAATTAAAAATTAAATCTCTCATAGTACCATGCTTTGCAAAAGGAACATTGGACGTTAACTGCATTTGCGGTGTAATTGTTAGCATGCTTGACTTAAGTAGGTCATTGGTTCGAGCACTGAACGGGTCAAACCAAAGACTATATATTAATATTATCTACTTTTCCGTTGAGTGTGTTGCATAAAGGAATACGAGAAAAGACTGGCTGGCTCCGAATCAGGATAATTTGTCCGAGTTGAGTGACATGCTCACCATATGGTTGAAAAACCTGCTATCTTGGAGTTAAACAATAATTACTTACTGACTCACAATAGAAGTTTTAATATGTCAAAAGGAGATAAATCTAGATATGTTAAAGGGAGATAACTCTACATATTTATTTGTGATCAGATCAACAATATAGTGCACTACTATCCCTCTTAGTTTGATGAGATTCGAAAATGTTTGATTATTTAAAAAAAAAAATTCAACATTAAAATGTTCATTTATTTCAATAGAAATATTATAAAAAGAATACCTTTAACCCTTAATTACGTGGATTTTTTAATCTTGCTTTTAAATTTTTACTAAATATCTAATATGAAGAATGAATAAATGGAGTAAAAATGAAGAATAGTGGAAAAAATAACTAGCTTTATTATATCCCCTTGTATAAGTTTGGTTAAGTCTATACAAGGGGAGATAAGCTAGTTATGTTTTCCACTAATATATATATATATAAATTAAGATCACCCCAACTCTTAACTTGGTAAAAAGGGAAAATAAAGCTGATTCTGTTCTCTCTGACCAGATTATAATAGTTTTAATTTCAGGGAAAAGGATTTCTATCATTAATTTACCCTACAGAATCTTTCTCACTAATAATCTTAATTTATACAGCATCAGAATACCAACACAATGAAACCTGTCTAAAACAAACCTCCTTGGGACCAAGTTTTGTATTCAGTTGTTTGACTAGAGTTTAAGGATTTTCTACATTGGGACTATATTTAGAGTTGGGTTTATTCAAGATTCTGTTTTATTCAGGGTTCAGTTAAGACAGGTGTCACTGTATTTGTATTACAAGTACAGGTATATGTAATTGTTTTGACAATATTTTTCATTCTGACACCAATTTTTTTTTTTAAATGAAAACCAACTTTTCAAAGTTATGGATCAACAAATGACACCATAATATATCGTGTTCCTGCCGTAGTCCGTAATCCTTCATGATAATGTGTTAATCTCCCAGGATGCAACAGCATCCATCCTTTCTTTGTACCAGTAATACTACAGTTATATCTTATAAATCGACAACCACCTCCCTAAAAATAAACATGATGAAATATATTTATTATTCTAAATATTATTGCCTTTGGTCTAGGTGTTTAATGAGTATATTATCTATGAAGTCAAGTGCAGTGAGTCAACGTCAGAAACTTTATTCAAAGAGGTCAAATATTGACCCTATCTGAGAGCATGACATGCATGTTTACAATTATAAATTTGCAAATGGCAGAAAATTCAAATGACAGTGATGATGTGTTATGACTGAATTAAAAGAACGAAGATGGATTTGCAAATGACGATGAAATCAGACTTGGCCTTCCTTTTATGTGAGTGTGTTTTTTTGTTTGTAAGTGTATTTTTGTTTGTAAGTGTATTTTTTTGTAAGTGTATTTTTTCATTATACTTACCTCATAATCTACACCTGGTGTATTTAAACCAATGTTAACAGTAAACGTGGAGGAATCATGGTGAGGTCTTAACAATGGCTGTTCTTCTGGTTTATATCTCACAACAAAATTCATTAAGGCATGTGGTGGCTACAAAAAAAACAATTGGCATTTTTAACAATTAATACAGAAATCTAATAAAAAAAATAATCACACAAGTTACAAATACAATTGGCATTTTTTAACAATTTAAACATAATTTTTTTTAACAAATAATCATACACTAAGCTAGAAAAACAATTGGCATTTTTAACAATTTAAACATAGTTTTTCTTTCAACAAATAATCATACACTAAGCTAGAAAAACAATTGGCAAACAGAAAAGTAATTAATAAATAATCACATAAAAATGTTCATTACAACAGATAGTCGCTAAACAAACAGTCGTTAAACAGAAAGCTCATTTAAACAATTCATTACACAAAAATAAATCATTACGGCATGTAGTTGATACAACAATGGTATTACTAACAAATTAATCATTTTTGTTTATACAAAATTGGTGTCAGATAAATACAAGATTTATTTGTACGAGGCTGAGAACTTGAAGATTCCAAGAACTTGGATAACTTTAAGTAATAATTGGGCCGTTCTCAGTAATTGTTCATTATATTTGCCTTGAATATTCAACTATTTCAAACTATAACAAGATGAACTGTGAGCTAATGCCCACTTATGAATCCCATGCTCTTCGGCAAACAGGAAGTAGGAATGTGACGGGTCAAAAATGCTTCCCACGATATGGGGTACCTATATGAAGCTTGTGACCAAATATCAGATTTCTGCTATCAAAAGTTGCTGAGAAAAATGTGATGAAAAATATCTTGGGACGGAAGAACGTACAGAGGTAAAACGGTATACCCTCCTCCAGTGGAACGGGGGTATAATAATAGCTCCATATAACCTTCTTTTTTTATTTTATTATGCAGTTGTTTTATTTGAGCAGTCAAAATGCATTGACTATAAAGTTATGATTTATTCAGTCACTGATACCATAGCACATTCTCTATGACCTCACAATAAATCGCCTCAATATTCCACTTTATGACTTCAAGTAAGGCAATGATTTATTTTGCGTTTTTTTTTATGTTCCTCTTTTTTGCTGTTGTTGATTTTTATAGTTTTCTGTCATTTTTTTATCAATCTATAATTGTAGATAAACAAAATTTATTTGTACTTGGCACAGAATATGTGAGAAATGTTCAGCAAGCATTAAATTTCTACCTGTTCCTAGGACAAGATATAGGGTACATATTCTATATTGAAGAAATAAATCATGGAAGCCAGAATGTGTTGGGAGTTTTCACATGGATTGGCGGATATTAGTATTTTATCCCGAGCCAGAAACAAGGGATATAAAAATTTACTAAAGTAATAATTTTTTGATTAGAATAACGAAAATTTGAAATATCTTTTAAACTGTAGATTTTAAAGTAGAAGTGTAAACAAGAGTTGTGTAGAGAATCAAGGGTGCTAATTTAATTTGGAAGTTTGCAGACCAGAAAGTGAACGTATTTGGCCCTGCTCATATAGAAAAATTGCATTTTAAAGGAGTTTTTGGGTGTATATTTTGACAAAGTTTTATGAAATACGGAGGGAATAAGTCTATAAAAGAGAACAGCCTGTGGCCGTGGGTTTAAATCCCTGAGGACAATAGACACTCGACGGTCATCCGAAAGATTCCATTGTTCTCCGTAGAGACCGTCACCATCTCCTACACGCACTATTGAGTTCATTGATTTTTACCTGTAAAAATTGCTGGGACTCGGAGATTTTTCATTATTTTTATTTTTTCACTAAATATATAGCACTTCTGTCTTTAATAGTGAAAAAATGAAGTCTTCATATATCATATAATATGAAGAATATATCATTATCGTTTTGTTTGATTCTGTATGACATTTTTTATTTATATACATGTAAGAAACGCAACGAAAAATGAGTTTTGAGATTGTGCAACTTCCTAAGTAAAAAATGCTCGTAAAATGAGTACATTTTTAAATAAAAGAACCGCTTAGCGCATGAATGTGCGACGTATCCCCCCACACTTGCATAATATTTAGTTTTATATATTTATAGAAAGCAGCCTTGCAGTCTTAATATATAACATACTTACAAGCCAAATGCAAAATATTATTCAAATCTATCCATGTTCACTATCATGTAAATAAGACACAATTCTCAAAATTGGTGATTTTTCAACCAAAAACTAAGATTTTCCCCCAAAACCCTTGCTTCAAATATTTACATGTAAGAACCCATCCAAGATAATGATAATTACAAGCCACATGCAAAATATTATCCATGTTTACTAAAGTTATCATGTAAACAAGACACAATTCTCAAAATTGTTGATTTTTCAACCAAAATCTAAGATTTTCCCCCATAACCCTTGCTTCAAATATTTCCATGTTAGAACCCATCCAAGATAATGATAATGATAATTACAAGCCACATGCAAAACATTATTCAATCTATCCATGTTTACTCAAGTTATCGCGTAAACAAGAAAGTGTGATGGACGGACAGACAGACAGACGGCCGCTATTACTATATCCCCTCACCGCTATCGCGGGGGGATATTTAAAGAACCTCAGAGATCAATTGGAGGATTGATTGGGGGGGGGGGGGTTAGATTATGATATAAAATACCTAAAAACTGCAAAAATTATTGATGAATCATTGATACTTGCAATTGTTTTACGTAACTATTCTACTAAACCAAGTTATATGTTTCAACTCAAACGTGAGCTAAAATTTTGGAAATATATATTTAACCTATTCCACTTCGAAATGCTTATCCAAAACAGGAATCCGAAGTTTCGACCTTTGTGTTTGTTTGTTTTGACTTCATGAATACGAGGCCCGTTTTGTGTTTGGTTTTCGGTTGGATTATAAACTGTCCCTGTTTATTTTTTTTTGGTGTCAAGTTGTTTTGTGTATTATTTATGTGTTATAATAAATATAAGTTAAATAATTCATCTGACCCCAGATAGTTTCAACAGTTCTTAAACCTTAATGAATTGGCAGACACATGTTCCAAATATTTTCGGCATTGGCTTTAACGTGACATTTATTCGATTTTTACCTTTTTTCTGTCTATTATACTTCAACCCTTGTCGTCATCCGAGTCATCATCACAAAAATCAATGATAATAGGTTCTATGACACTGTTATCTATACAGTTTTCTTTGCAGTATTCTTTTTCAATTTTGACCACATGTTCTTCTGCTTTTGTCCACACATCTTTTGCAATTTTTCCGAAAGCGGCGTACGTGAGTTCTTTAACATCTTTTAATCGGAAGGTGGTATTGTTTTTAGCCACGAAACCTTTGACTTGCGCCCATATTAATTCTATCGGGTTAAGTTCACAGTGTCGAACGGGGGTTCTTAATACTTCATGTCCATGTAAATTAGCAATTTTAATCTGTTATATAAACTACTGGGGTCTTTTTTTGTTTTATTTTTTCATATAAAACTTTTTTGGAATCAGTAGCAGAAAAAGGAATGTTGTGTTGTGTAAGATAGTTTTGGAGAACTGCTTTTTTCTTACTAAAATTTGGGCACACCATATCTTCTGTTTTAACATTGTGATAACTTGCATTATCTAACACAACCAAGCTAGGGTTTTTCAGGGCAGGCATCAATTGATTTTCAAACCACTCAAGAAAGACAACACTATTCATCTCCTGGTGATAGTCACCATCCTTTGAATTGGCCAGAAACACTAAATCGCAGCCGTCAATCAAACCCTAAGCTTCGCGTACCTGCATGCAAAACAATCAAACGTTTGCCTTTACCCGAGGGTATTTTTGGGGCATCAGACCCATCATTCGGAAGCCAGATATAATATGTGCAGTGATTTTGGTTAACCCATGTTTCATCCATGTACACGATATCATACCCTGCTTCCCTAAAAGATTTGATCTTTCTCAGATAATTACACCTATCATTCTTCGATTTTCACCTATTTTTTTTATAAGTATATCCAAGATCAATGAGAGTTAGAGTAAGTTTAGACTTTGATATTTTAATAGAATCTTTTTATTTCCTTATGTATTATTGAGACGGTTGGACTTGGAGCAATATTCAGTAAATATAAACCGTGGATTGTTCTTTTAATAACACAATGATCAAAGTCGTCCAAAATGTTAGCTCTTTCTTTGGGTCTATTTGACTTACAAGGCCTCTTACCATTCATAATACGGTGCACTGAAGTGTAAGACACACCCAAAGCTTTAGATGTCCTTTGATATACCCTATTTAATGAGACCATTGGTTTCTTCGTTGCCTTTTCCTTACTAAAAAAGGCAAACAACTTTTTTACAAACTTTTGGCATTCTGGAGATAAGTCAAGACGTTTTACCCATTTTACAAAAAATGCAAAATATAACAATAAATTGTGACAGAAATGCTTGTCAGGTTCGTCTAAAGTACACGTGGCTGAGAGAAAGATTTGACAGGTAAGATACCTGACGTACGGATGGCTCTTCTATAAAATACATCTACTCCCACCTGAAAAATGACAACAAAATAGGACCAAAATACAAAATTTCATCTGAGTGCAGCCTCAGCCAAAACAATAAGAAGCATTACTGTAACATTTTTAGTTAGCACTCCTAATTCTAAATAAAACTCTCGTTTATTTTTCTGTTCAAAAATCTATAGTTTAAAAGATATTTGGATTTTTCGTTATTCTAATCAAAAAATTATTACATTAATATCCACCAATCCATGTTAAAACTCAAAGCACATTCTGACTTCCATGATTTATTTCGATTCTGATATGCCTAAGAGTACAAATACGGTAGTATACTTTGATTGGAAGACGGTAATTTATATTTACGATTGCGGAAAATATCGCACACAATTTATGCTGCCAATGGAAAAGTCAGTCACATTCACCGGGTCCGGCGCATGTGCTAATGAGATTATACCGAATGGATAACTCACTCGTTTGTTAACAAAGCGAAAGAAGGAGATCATGTTAGAATTATGAATAACAGTACATAATCTACAGTGATTTGTGTTTGTTTACACATAGTGGTGTCTAACACATATTTTCTTGTGTTTTTGTTTTGTTTGTCTTCATCTTGTGTACCCTTTGTAGCCAGTTTCTCTGCATTGTCCATTTTTTATATTGCCCCTTCGGTATTCTCTAATGTTTAATTACTTACGTCATGGAAATAGCCTTGGAAAACTTTTTGCTGTAAGGGCAGAACAAATTTCTTTAAGAATTCTAACCAATGCTGTTCAAATCCTATTTGGTTCATATGTATATCAACTGTAGGTACATTCTCATATCCACCAGCCAGTCTAGGGTCCTGAAAAAATGGATAAAAAAAATTATGAACATATTTCAACCAATAAAATGGCAGCTTCTGAACCTTTTTTTTAACAAAAAATTCCAGATACATTTATATATGCCTTATTGTCAAATAGGTATAAACCAAAATGATCCGCTCTTACTAAATTATTCAAAATTCTGAGAAAATAGGTCATGGGATCAAATTCATCCGGTGGTTGCATTCCTAAATAGCTATCTATAATAGCAGTTTACTCCATGTAACAATTCCAGCCAATAAAAAAACAAAAACAAAAACAAAGACTTTTTGTTAATCAAAGATATTTACATTTGTTATACTATGGTATAGAGAATGAGAAAGATTTCTCGTAGCTTGGCAATTCATTTGAATGAAGGGATGCAGCCTGAAGGTGGCTTGATACGACCACAGCAAGTTAACCATTTTTAACCCTTTTAGGACTCTTGTATGGAAACAGGTAGAGCTAGAGTCCCTGCAATCAATCAGAACCTTTATTCTATATCAATGATCATTGTCTTCAACAGGCCTTTGAATAGGGGATAGTATGAGGTACTTTTACCACCTAAAATTGGTCTTTGGTACCTCCTGGTTTTAAAGAGTGTTGTATAAGATATTCATGAAAATTGTTCAAATTTTATTAAAAAGTACCACCTGTAAATAGTGAAATACTGGTAGACTTGAAAAATATTGAAAGCCCTGCTTAAAATTTCAGAAGATTCGGTCAGATAGAACTCGTAAAACAGTCTACAGACGAAAACCAATGACAGATCCAGACCATACAATAACATGACTGCATAATTTTGCAGTCGAATAAAAGCAGACCACTATTTGTTTGTTTTATTATCACATATAAATAACTTACCTCGTTCTTGCCACCAGACCATATCCCAAAGTTCTCCACTTCTTGAACCAAATGATCACAAAATGTTTCTGTCACTGTTGGGAACCAGAACACATCAGGACAAGGCTGTAATAAATAGGGTTGGGGTAATGGTATTTAATGCCTTTCAATAATAGTTCAGTTATATTGTGGAGGCCAGTTTTATTGGTGGAGGAAACCGGAGTACGCTGGAGAAAACCACCGACCTGTCGCAAAAACAGACAAACTTTATCACATAATGTTGTATTGAGTACAGCCCACCATGAGCGGGATTCAAACTCACAATTTTAGTGGTGATAGGCACTGATTACATAGGTAGTTGTAAATCAAATTAACATACGATCACAACCACGACAGCCCCTGCTGTGATGTATATAATCTGTCCTTGTAATCACAGTCTTCCTCCAAGATATTGTTTATCTTTACAAATGAAAAAAATATCATTGTATTCTTTATTTGATTTACTAAACCCTCAAATCATTCAAAACACATGTATATATAATTGTTTAAGATTTTATCCAGTAGTGGGGATCTTCCATAGCTTATTTTGATTTGTCATATTTTGATTGTTATGGGGATCCTCCTTGGCCTAATTTGATTTGTCATATTTTGGTATTTGTCTGGATCCTCCTTAAGCATATTTTGGTTTGTCATGTTTGCCTTTTTCAAAAATATTTCAAAAATAAAAGAAGCGCATAAATGTGCGACGTATCCCCCCGCACTTGCATAATATTTAGTTTTATATATTTATAGAAAGCAGTCTTGCAGTCTTAATGTATAACATACTTACAAGCCACATGCAAAGATTATTCAAATCTATCCATGTTTACTCAAGTTATCACATAAACAAAACACAATTCTCAAAATTGGTGATTTTTCAACCAAAAACTAACATTTTCCCCCAAAACCCTTGCTTCAAATATTTCCATGTTAGAACCAATCCAAGATAATGATAATTACAAGCTACTTGCAAAATATTATTCAAATCTATCCATGTTTACTCAAGTTATCACATAAACAAAACACAATTCTCAAAATTGTTGATTTTTCAACCAAAAATTAATATTTTCCCCCAAAACCCTTGCTTCAAATATTTCCATGTTAGAACCCATCCAAGATAATGATATTTACAAGCTACACACAAAAAGGTATTCAAATTTATCTATGTTTACTAAAGTTATCGCATAAACAAGACACAATTCTCAAAATTTGTGATTTTTCAACCAAAAACCAAGATTTCCCCCAAAACCCTTGCTTCAAATATTTCCATGTTAGAACCCATCCAAGATAATGATAATTACAAGCCACATGCAAAACATTATTCAAATCTATCCATGTTTACTCAAGTTATCGCGTAAACAAGAAAGTGTGACGGATGGACAGACGGCCGCTATTACTATATCCCCTCACCGCTATCGCGGGGGGATAATAATATTAAGGGGAGGCAGGGTTACCGTCGTTGTTCGGTTATGAGTGATTTATTTTAGATATTTGGAATTCAATAGAAATTATAGATTTCTACATTGAAATAATAATCAAAACCCATGATAATCATCAGTAACATGTTCCCCTCCGTAATTCAAAAATGATTTTGCCTTTTTCCCTCTGTTGATGTGGACATGCAATATTCATTAAGAAACAATAAATACCTGTGAAACAACAGCATTATCTCCAAAACTGGATGAATAGTTTTCATGTATATATTTCTGTTCCCAATTCTGAAATAGTAAATCATTATTAAAGTGAATCAATCACCAACATATAAAGTATACTGGGTCATTTTGGCAAGGTGTAAAATATCATAATTTGTCCTGCAAAAATATAACATTTTGTACTTTTGCCAAATCAGTCAAGTTAATTTTTTCCTTTCAAATATGTATATAAAAATAGAGACTCACCTGAGCATGTATCATTCACCTGTTCTTTCATACAATTCATGTTCAATCAAGTCTAGATATTCAGATTAAAAAAAAAATTAATTTCACATATGGTCCTTTATGTTAATATTTAATTAATTAAAATAGGACTCTTTGTCTTCTCATATCACTGCAACAGTAAAAGCTACAACAAATCTGTTGTCATACTCCAGACATGATTTTTTTTAGTGGTTCATCATTAAGCCATAAAGATGATTATTTATCCTTCTCCCATTATGGCATCGTTTTAACCCCGCTGAACCAGTGGTGGAAAAATCTGTAATCCTCTAGAGGATTAAAATGTCTTGTGCATTTCCCCGCATTTGACTCGTTTGACGGCTTTTGAAATAAAGTTTTTGTTAAATAATGGGAGGAACAAATTCTCCTTCAGTTGCCCATGTGGGTTACAATATTTCTCCCCTCTCGAGAGTTAAATTAAAAATTTTAACCATTGGCCTAACGGCTTGTGGTCAAAAATTTTAATTTAACTCTCTTGCGTGGAGAAATATCATACCCCACGGGCAACTGAAGGAGAATCTATATATAAAACTATACTTAAATTGGCTGATAAATAAGAAAGTTCAAATTTTGGAATTTGGTCTTTGTTGGCCCCTTTTGGTCAAGTTTATCTCTGAAACTGCAAGAGATAGAGGAAATCAGTCCTCATACCACTGGAAGCTCTCGTCGCTCAGTCCTCATACCACTGGAAGCTCTCGTCCCTCAGTCCTCATACCACTGGAAGCTCTCGTCCCTCAGTCCTCATACCACTGGAAGCTCTCGTCGCAATCAATTCATAGAAACAAACTGCATCAAAATTGGATGAAAAATACAAATTCTATATACCTACCAAATATGCAAAATTTAGGAATTTGGGCTTTCAGACCCTTTTTTGAAATGAAATACCCAATTTTTTCATGGTCCATCAATAACCTATAAAGATGATCATTTTGCAACCAAAAAAAAAATGCATTAAAATTGTATGAAAAATTAAAAAAAAAAGTAAAAAATTTGAAATGTAGGGGACATTTCAGATTTTCTTAGGCCAATTTTATGTCAGAAATGGTAATAGTCACATAATAACACATTTTTCTGCAAGGGACTCAGGAATTCATGAAAAAAATCTCCAATAGGTGAACACGTGCGGAGATTGAATTTGAATTAAAATAGTACATTCATATATTATTTTCTATACTTACATATGGGTTCTGGAAAATCTGATAGAAATCATTGTGTAAATGTGATGTATCAAAATCATCATAGTTGATAAGATTCCCATAATACTTCATGTTACTAACATACATAAATATTCCCTGCATAAAACAAAATAAATTTATTGTAAGGTACATTTTTTTTTACTTTAGTGTAAACATGATTTTATTGTTGAAGAATATAGTACATTTTAGAGGTGTCAAACAATTATGAAAAATTAGCAACAATCGGATTCAGAAACAAGCAAACTGTTTATATACTCCTTTTTTATTTTACATGTCTGGTTGATTAGAAATCACATGATGTTCACCTTACGTTACATGTGATCACTGACTGTTGAATATGGAATAACATATTTTAAATAAAAAATTCATAAATTCAATTTATGATTTTTCACTATTTTATGAATTCTGTATCATAACAGACAGACACAGTAACAAAACTAGAGGCTCTTCAGATCCTGTTATCATTCACCTAGTTCTTACTGTAAAAACCTTCTATTATCTGCAGAAATTTATCCTAAAAGGGATATTCGGGTATGGTGCTGCAAAGAAACTTTTTTCCAAGATGTCGGACATGATGGTACAGATATTTCAGGATCTTAATGTGATTTATTGTCGAAATAAGACTAATCTGCATAACTAGTAATATAAATTATCTCCTAATTCAAAATCTAGAGAGGGGAAGTGTATTAAACGTAAATTAGTACTATACCCACATTATATGACATTAGTGATAAAGTTTGTCAGTGACTTGCGACAGGTCTGTGGTTTTCTCAGAGTTTTCTCCAAAAAAAAAACTGACTGCCATGATTTAACTGAAATATTTTTAAAAGTGGCATTAAACACCATAACCCTAGCCCTTAAATGGCATAAGTTACCTTGTCCCTGAGATTTTCTGCAAAATGCATGTCTGGATCTTTGACGTCTTCTCGTGTGAATGCATTCTGAATCTTCTTCATTAATGAACCATGAAGCAGGTATACTGTATTTATATAGGGTACATTCCATAGGCCTCTGAAAAATAAATAAAAAACTATTTCATAGACTAATAACATGTAATTTGTAACTACCTGATTATTACAACTTCAGTAAGGTTGATTGATTTGTATTCTAACATGACCTTCTTCTTTCGCTTTGTTAACAAACGAGTGAGTTATCCATTCGGTATAATATCATTAGCACATGCGCAGGTGAATGTAACCCGAATAATCCAGTCGTTATATTACGCTCCCGCTGGTCGCTACATTAACTCATCTAGCGATAGTGCCAATAGAGGGTGCAGTATTATTCCAGTTACATAAATTGTGTGCGACATTTTCCGCAAGCGTAAATACAAATTACTGTCTTCCAATCAAAGCATACTACCATATTTGTACTCTTAGACATATCAGAATCAAAATTAATCAGGGAAGCCAGAATGTGTTTTGAGTTTTAACATGGATTGGCGGATATTAGTAAATTTTATCCCTCGCTTCTGGCTCGGGATAAAATACTAATATCCATCAATCCATGTTAAAACTACCAACACATTCTGGCCTCCATGATTTATTTCTTAATTTTAATTTTATCTATATTCATGAGAACAAAGTCTACATATGTAGTTAAAAGCAGGCAAAGTGATGAGACTGTAGACCAGTGTGCTGTGAGTTTTCTGCAACTTTCAATGGAAAAGTACATACCAAAAATTCACTTGCCCACAGACCAAATTTACTTTTCCTTGATTAATTCAATTTTTCGATAGATACTTACACTTTCTTGTATGCTACTATATCCATGTAGTCTGGTGATCTAGCATAGTAACCATTATCCCCTGTGGCACCCCAGAAATTAGACCAGTACTGATGAGGCCTAGCAATCATTGGTGTAATAACGGTTCTGTAAAATATAACGTTCTATATTCATCTAAAACACATACAGTAGAAGTAGAATTAGAAGGTTAGGGTTAGGGTTATGGTGTTTAATGCCACTTTCAACAATATTTCAGATATATTGACAATAATGGTTCTGTATCTGTATGGTTTCTGAAGATTAACTCAATTCTGAGTAAAAGTCCTTCAGGGGTGTGTGCGCATGTAAGTTCTTAGTCGCGCTTCGGGAGAGCTGCTTTAAATCTGTCCACTGTTTTGCTGGTAACTGTAGCTTCAGGTAAGGAATTCCAATCAATAGTAGAATGCGGTATAAATGAGTGTTTGTAAATGTCAGTGTTACAGGTGTGAATTAATAATGTCTTTGTGTGTCTATTTCTCGAGGGTCTCGGGTTTGGCTGAATGTGTTGATCGGCGGGGATTGCCACCAGGCCATTGATGATCTTGTAGAGCAGGATCAATCGTTGGTCCCTACATCTGTCTGCTAGAGGCTGCCACTTAAGGTCCTGAAGCATGGCTGTTACACTGCTATCCCTGCGGTAATCATTTTTTACGAACAGGTTAATTTTATTGGTGGAGGAAACCAGAATACCTGGAGAAAACCAGTCACTGACAAACTTTATCACATAATTTTGTATCGAGTACACCTGGCCATGATCTGGATTCGTACCCACAGCCTTAGTGGTGACATAGGTAGTTGTAAATCCAACTATCATATACCCTTCCTGCCAAAAAACGTCAATGAGAAAAGATAATGTGTTGTATTCATTTATATTTTACTGGATACCTGATATAGGTATTCCTGCAATTTCATTGGTTAATCTTACAGATGATAATATATTATTCTATATCCATTGAGTAAGGGAGGTAGATATGTCTCTTAATGTTCAAAACTGACTTACTGTGCTAAATCACTTCATTTGATTTGAGAAAGCAAAATATTAACTCATTCGGAACTTAGAATGTTCTTACAAAATCTATGGATTTTTGCTGATCCTTTTTCCAAAAAGGGAGATCATCCTTTTTTCTTTTTTTTTTTTTATTACTGGCAATTTGAAGTGAGTTGATTGGTGAAATGTTTGTTTTCTATGGTTTCACATGTTTGTTATGATGTATATCAATCCTGCATCCCTTGTTAATATCAAGAATAAAGCATAATAATCTGTAAAACTTTTTATAATTATAGCTATGACTGTGGTTTTGATGGTCAGTTTGCTATATCTGTCACAGTAACCTAATCATGCCCTAATAAAGACATCATTTTATCTAACAATCAACATCTCTTTGAAAAAAAGACATCAGTAATTAAAAAAAAAGACTTTATAGTATATACCTGTTTTGTTCCATTAACATCTTCAGTAAAGTGACCTCTGTCAGTTGGGCGTGTCCATCAACAGAAAACATGTACTGACAACTTGTTTTTAGACACATTTCTCTGAAGAAGAAAAAACAACAATAAATTAAATATGGCTTCAGCTATATTATATAATCATTGCTTAAAAAATCTGACAAGTTTATATGCAAAGCTTGTTGAACCCTGATCATAAACGAATTAGAATGGCAAAATCAGAATACAACCAACAAGAACGTGAAAGATGAGATCATCACCAAACTACATCAATTACAGATTGCTAATAGTTTCACTGACTGTGCCATTTCTTGATGTGAATGATTAGAATGAAACTTCGCTATATATCTTATGATCTTTAATGGACAGTCAAACTTGCACTAACGGTCACGGTCACCTGCTGTAGACAGCTAGTTTAAAACCCTCCAAACCTGATTTACATGCCTCTAAAGTAACAAATATTTCTTTTTACAAAGTGACAGAAACACATTTCAAACAAAAACGTGATATCACAAAGCATAGATTAATCAATCGTACAACTAATCCTTGTTTTTTTGATTATCAAAAACATTCCATTAGTAAAAGAAACCACTATTAAACTCACTGGTGCACTGAGCGCATGAACAAGTTTTTGCATTTTTCGCTCACTCATGAAAATAACTGCTATATTAGCTATACTATAATGTATATTTTGGACATTTAATTAAATAATAAAACTTACAAAGCCCAGTTTCTACCAGCCATAGTATTCATGCCATCTTCTGGATTAACTACTGACACTGACTTATATTGCTCTCCAAACTTTGACAGGAAGTCTACAACATCTTTCTTATGATACACAGCCTAAATTATATTAAACATTTGTTTTTATGCAAAATATCTATTTCAAGGTAGATGAGGCTGTGATTGTATGGTAATTAGATTTAGATATACCTGTGCAAATAAGTGGCTATCACCACTAACGTTGTAAGTTTAATTCTCACTTCGGGGAGCTACACCAGATAAAATTTCATTTGATTCACAAGTTGTTCATGCCACAAAGTAGCTGAAGTATTGCTTAAGTTGGCATTAACCACCAATAAATAAATAAATAAAATCATATTTTTATTCAGGGTTTGGATAATGGGTTTATAATGTCACATTAAAAACTGTTTTTTTTCTCAAAATTTACAGTTACTAAATAATGTAATTATAATTAAAACTACGGTTCTTTTCCCTCATGAATAGGTGTCGGTTCTTTTCCCTCATGTATAGGTGTCGGTTCTTTTCCCTCATGTATAGGTGTCGGTTCTTTTCCCTCATGTATAGGTGTCGGTTCTTTTCCCTCATGTATAGGTGTCGGTTCTTTTCCCTCATG